>JAJIBD010004814.1:0-121202 GCA_021461705.1 Cryptotis parvus | reverse complement strand
AAAATTATACAATTATACCTTAAAGTGAAATATTTCATGTTTTCTTTCAGTGATTGTGAAGATCAGCATATCTATTTAATATTAGAGCATTATTCAAAGCCACAAGAGAAAAAATAAAAAGCACATATAATTTTAAATAATAACCACATAAGTGTTTCTGCTACCTCTATAATATTTAGATCACAAATTTAAGGGATCAATAAATTTCTTCCTACTATAAGTTATCACACAAAAGCAGGTTTCATATGAAATAAATTTGTATCTATATGTCAGCACTCGGTAACTGGAAAAAAAAATTTAAAACATTTTAAGGAAGCTAGGATATTTTCACTAAGAATTATTTTAATACAGGATATTTTCACTAGAAAATATTTTTTAAAATATGAAGATACTTCCATACCATTTTTGTTAGCAGCTGTAGAAATTTATACTTCCACCATTAACATACAATGATTTTGTTTCCTCCAGCACCTGTAATTTTTGACTTTTTGATAATAAACTGATAAAAGGTATAGGCAATATCTCATTGTGGTATTTAATTTTATTTCTCTGATGATTAGAGATGTTGAATACTTTTTGTTATCACTGTTGACAATTTGTATATCTTCTTTTATCTAAAAGTATACCCAAGAAATTAGCTTATTTAAAAAATAAGTTTGCTTTTATGCCATTTAGTTATATGGATTCCATACATATTTAACCCCTTATGATATATATGTATATAGGTAAATATGCAGCCTAGATATGGAAACAATCTATATGTCCACTAACAGATCAAAAAATCTTAAATCTTGTTCATGTATAACGATACATACATATGTGTATATGTATGTAGAAATACATATGCAAGTATATATAGTTACTTGCATTTATAAATAAACCCAGAAGATATTAAATAAGGTAAATAAGATGGAATAGAAAAGAAAATTCTTCAGGACTTCTCTGAAGAATAAAAATTATGAAGAATCAAAAACAGTCAAATGCACAGAACAGAGCCCAGTCTGATGGCTGTCAGGAACTTGTAAAAAGAATAAGGATTTAAGTCTGAAAAAATGAAATCTTCGACAAGGAAGAAATTCAAATGTCCAAAAGACATAAGAAAATATGCTCATCATCATTAGTCATCAGAGAGATGCAAATCAAAACAACAATGAGATATCATCTCACACCACAGAGACTGGCGATATCCAGAAGAGCAAGAACAACCAGTGCTGGTGTTGATGCAAGGAAAAGTAGACTCTCATCCACTGTTGGTGGGAATGTCGACTAGTATAGCCTTTGGAAAACAATATGGACATACCTTCAAAGACTAGAAATTTAAATCCCATTTGACCCAGCCATACCACTCCTGGGAATATACCCTGGGAAGCCAAACACAGCAGAAACACCATCCCCACTTTTGTGTTCATAGCAGCACTATTCACAATAGCCAGAATCTGGAAACAACCAGAGTGCCCGAGAATTGATGACTGGATAATGAAACTTTGATACATCTACACAATGGAATACTATGCAGCTGTTAGGAAAACAAGTTATGAAATTTGCCTATAAATGGATGGATATGGAAGATGCAGCAGAAGCCGGAAAAGCATTCACAAAGCCCGCCTGTCCTTTGCCAACTATATAAGATCAAGATGACTGCCCTCCAAGTCCTGATGGATCATCACATCTTCCACAATGGCAATGGAGAAGATTATCCATGATTTCTACTCAGATCTCTTTGATAGCCACGTCCACCTCCACACATACCAAATTCCGCAGGATGGATATGTCATTCCCAATGTTCTCCCTTCTGAAATCCAACATGTCATTTCGTCAGTAAAGAAGGGAATAGCACCAGGCCCAGACAAAGTCAGACCCGAGCACCTGAAGAATATGCCTTCAGTACTCATCAATATACTGACACGGCTCTTCACATGCTACCTGTCTGAATACAGGGTCCCTCCCAATGGAAAACCAGCAGGACAGTTCTACAATTCAAGAAGGGAAACATCCACAACATTGGCAACTATCACCCCATCTGCCTGTTGCCTGTCTTCTACAAGCTGTTCACTCGAGTCATCCTGAACAGGATTGGCAGAACATTAGATGAAGGGCAGCCATGTGAGCAAGCTGGCTTCTGAAAAGGATTCAGCACAATCAACCATATCCACATGGTAACCAAGCTCATTGAAGTTTGTAGGGAGTTCAGGATGCCACTCTGTCTCATGTTCATTGATTTAAAGAAAGCCTTTGATTCTGTGGAGACTGAAGCGGTCATGGAAGCCCTAACCAAACAGGGCATTCAAACCCAATACATGAAGATCCTTCGTGAGCTCTATTATGGATTCACCACCAGGATCTCACCATTCTACAAAGAAGTGATCATCAATGTCAAAAGAGGGGTTCAGCAGGGTGATACCATTTCACCAAAACTCTTCAGTGCCACCCTCGAGAACATCATGTGACAATTAGAATGGGAAGGAATGGGAGTGAAGATAGATGGTCGGCAACTAAACCACCTCCGCTTCATTGATGACAACGTTCTAATAACACCAAGCATTAGCCAAGCGGCACAAATGCTGGCTGACTTTGACCGAGAATGTGGAAAGATAGGTCTACAGCTAAATCTCAGCAAAACTATGAAAAATGAACTAGTTCCAGAAGCCCCATTCACTCTCATTGGAACAAACATCTCTGAATGCAGCAGTTACGTATACCTAGTTCGAGAAGTCAACATGATGAATGACCTAAAACCTGAGCTGCGCAGGAGGAAGAGAGCAGCATGGAATGCCTTCTAAAGCATCGAAGAAATAGCTAAAAAAACAAAGAACCTCCAGTTCTGGGCACATCTCTTTGACTCCACTGTTCTCCCTGCATTAACATACGCCTCAGAGACCTGGGCCCTACGAAAGCAGGATGAGTATGCTATTCGCATCTCCCAATGAGGAATCAAAAGAGCTATGCTTGGAATATCACGCCTCACTCAAGTTAAAGAAGGAATCGGAGCTCCGACCTCTATCGCTGTTCCAGAGTCAGGGATGCTGTCTCATTTGCCAAGGCATCGAAAATCAGATGGGCTGTACATGTAATACGATTTGGAGATAACTACTGGACTAGAGCCATTACCAACTGGATCCCACGGGATGTCAAAAGATCACGTGGCCGCCCACCTACAAGATGGTCAGACTTTTCATCAAGCGGTTTGAGGCTCTTTGTATTCCTAAAGCAACCAGATGCCATTGGGCTACACTGGCACGTGATAGGGTCAAATGGAAATATTACTGGCGCCTGCTGAAGCAAATCGATGAATAACGGGATGTCAAGTGATCAAGTGATGGAGAGGATCATACTGAGTGTAATTAGCCAGAAGGAAAAAAGACAGATATAGAATGACTGCATTTATTTGCATGACATAAATATATATATGTGTGTGTGTATATATATATATATATATACACACACACACATATCATACCATTATCCAAGGTCAGACAAAACATGACCAGGAGGTCTTTTTCAAAATGGAATCTACCACAAATGTCTGGGAGTCAGAGGTTGGGGGGGACAGAGAATGGAATAGTGTGCTTACAATTGTTGCAAGTGATAATATCAGCCTAGAACTGAGTATTGAATACAGGCAAAAAGATATACAATAACCTCTAAATGCATGTATCACAATCCACAGTATGTAGGATAAGGAAAAGAGAGAGAGAGAAATAGAAAGAGAAAAAGAGATAAATAACTTGCCATGGAGAAAGACTAGAGGAGAGGGAAGGGAATCATGGACATTGGTGGTGGGAAATGGGAACTGGTGGAGGAATGGGTGCTGAAACAATGTATGACAGAAACCTGGACATGAACACTTTGTAACTGTATATCTCACGGTGGTATAATAAAATATATATATTTTTTAAAAAAAAGAGAGAGCCGGAGCAATAGCACAGCGGGTAGGGTGATGTCCTTTTGCATGCTGCCGATACGAGAGTTCGATCCTCGGCATCCCATATGGACCCCGAAGCACCACCAGGAGTAATTCCTGAGCATAGAGCCAGGACTATCCCCTGAGCATTGCTGGGCGTGACCCAAAAAAGCAAAAAAAAAAAATTAAATAAATAAATAAATAAATAAATAAAGCAAATTCTGGAGGTGTAATGCACTGTCATATGACTATGGTCAATTATATTGCCCTGCATACTTAAAACTTCCAGTAATTCTTGTGAGTCTATACAGTGCCAGAATTCATCCTAGGTCTTCCATGCAAGACATCTTCTAAAGCTATTAAGCTCTCTCCAACCAAGAGATTATACTCTTAAACGATTATAATACAGAAGAACAAGGATGAGGAGACACTAAAATTTCCAGTGGAAGAAAATTCAAGTGAGAATACAGGAAAGAATGTTTAGAAACAATGAGAAACAAAACATTGTCAACGACAATTCATATACAGTACATAAAACACAAAACCTTTCATATTTTAAGAAGATTAAATATTCCTCAGCATTAGGGTTAAATCATAACAAAGTGAATAAAATCATTGAAAAATTACTTGTAGATGCAATCCGGATCTATTGAAAATAAAGAAAATGAAATCTCTTGAAAATGATGACATTTGAAAAATCATGTATTTACTTATTTTCATGATAACGTCTAAATGTATGTATTGCAATCCACAATGTGTAAGAGAAGGAATAGAGAAAGAGAAAGAGGGAAGGAGATAAAAATAAGCCATAGAGGGGATGGTGCGAATAGTCCAGCGGGTAGGGAGTTTGCCTTGCATGCTGCCGACCGTCGGGTTCGATCGGCATCCCATATGGTCCCCCGAGCACCGCCAGGAGTAATTACTGAGTGCAGAGCCAGGAGTAACCCCCTGAGCATCGCCGGGTGTGACCCAAAAAGCAAAAAAAAAAAAAAAACAAAACAAAAAAAAATAAGCCATAGAGGCAGGCTAGGAGAGGGGCGAGGAATCAGGGACATTGGTGGTGGGAAATGGGCACTGGTGGAGGAATGGGTGCCAGAACACTGTATGACCGAAACCCAAACATGAACATTTTTGTAATTGTATATCTCACGGTGGTATAATAAAATATTTAAAAAAATAAAAAATCATATGTTTACTTATTTTAAAAATATTAGTTATAGTTCTCTAAATAATAATTTTGGTTAGTAAAAATAGTATCAATATAAGTATGGTATCTGTAGCATCTTCCCATGTTGCTGCAGTGGTGCCAAAGAGTTCCCAGTTGGTGGTCGTTCTGGGAGTTAGCTGTCTAAACTTTGCAGACTTTTCTCCCCATTGAGTGAAGTAGTATTTTGCACCAAGAAGACAGTAGTCTGATACTATTTGGAAATTTGGTATGACAGCAATATGGGTCAGGCAAAACCATCAATTGAAGATGATGTGGTCAATTTCATTGTGGAACTGTCCACCAGGGGATTCCCATGTTCAACATTTCGATTCAGCCTTCTGGAACTGTGAGTTCCCATGAATGGTCCTGGCGGACATGATGAACTCAGATAGTCTCTCACCCTGTTTGTTCCATTCTAGGCCATGGGACCCGATGTGGAGTTCTTTGGCCGATCTTCTTGGTCCTATCTTAGCATTAAAATCTGCTACTATGATCTTGTAGAAGGTGTGATCTTTTTTATAAAACTCCTCCAGTTCCATATAGAATTTCTCAGTTTCTTCTTCCTTGTATGTGGATGTTGGTCCGTAGACAATGAAGATAGAAACTGCTGGCAGTGAGTCACATCTCTTCAAGTGTAATCATCCTATTCAGTTTGTTAAGCATTCAAATGAATCAATGTTTGTGGCCATGTTTGTGTTGACAAGGACACCGACGCCATTGATGCCTCTTTCATTGCCTGTTCCGGGGAACAGTTCTTCTTTGGTGTCAAAAACAGCATGATGCGATTGACGCCTCCTCGTCTCAGTCAGACCAATGATGTCATACTTGATCATTTGCGCTTGCACCATCAGGTTCTCAATATATGTTTCCATTGCCAGTGTACGCGGCATTGAAAGTACAGATTGTCATTTTAGTCATTCTTTGTTTTGTCAGCTTAGTATGGCCCTGAAATTTTATCAGGCCCTCCTTGTTCGTCCTTCTTAGTGCTGCTGTATTAAGGGCTCTTTGAGGGTGTGGAAGATGAACATTTTTTCTTACTGGTTTTGGCATATTGAATACGCATCAGATAGCTTGCCAGGCTCTGCTATGTAGGCGGTATACTCTTATTAGCTTGCTGGGCTAAGCACTGCCAGGAGTAATTCCTGAGAGCAGAGCTAGGAGTAACCCCTGTGTATCACTGAGTGTGATATCGCTCTCCTCCCTGACAAGCAGGTCATACCCTTCAGCCACTCCATGTAGCCGGAGGACACAAGGCCTGTGCCCCGGTCATCCTACTGGCAGTCCTTGATGAGCACAGCGAACATGGTGGCGGGTAAAGACGGTAAAGAAAGATGGACCTGAGTGGCTTGAAATAAGCCTTGGAGGACATTTAGGAAAGTCAAGGGAAAAGAACTGAAGGAGGACAGCACCAGAACAACGACCAGAGGCGACTCTCCCGGGCCTGCTGCTGGGCGGCTCACACACGTGAGGAACAGTCCCGAAGTGCTTGGCTGCGTTTTTTTCCAAGTACATTAATATTCACAATTTTGTGATATTTTGTCATTTTTAGGAATGAGAGAAACAGAAGATTGAGAGAGATTTGTCTAGCATTCTCAATGCTGGCAGGACCCAGGTCATCCTAACCAAAAGAGGTGCGTCCCTGCGGCAGGCAGTCCCCGAGGCACTCCGTTCCAGGATAAAGGGCTGGAACTTTGAGAAGGGGATCAAGCTATACCCAGCTTCTTCAGGCCTTCTGCCTGACGCCATCTGCCCCAAGCCCAGAAACTCCTCAATCTCCCCACCAGGTGCGTTCCCTGGGCGGGCAGTCCCCAAGGCACTCTGGTCCAGGATAAAGGACTGGAACTTTGAGAAGGGGATCAAGCCATACCTAGCATCTTCGGAACTTCTGCCTGGCGCCATCCGCCCCAACGCCCAGCAGCTCCCCCACTCTCCCCATCAGGTGTGTTCCCATGGTGGGCAGTCCCCAAGGCACTCTGTTCCAGGATAAAGGGCTGGACTTTAAGAACGGGATCAAGCCACACCCAACTTCTTCGGACCTTCTGCCTGACGCCATCCACCCCACGCCCAGCAGCTCCTGCTATATCCACCAGGTGCGTTCCCAGGGCGGGCAGTCCCCAAGGCACTCCCTTCCAGGATAAAGGGCTAGAACTTTGAGAAGGGGAGCAGTCACACCCAGCTTCTTCAGATCTTCCACTGAACTACCTCAACCCCGACCCCTGACACTGAACCACACACTGACACCCCAAAATTCAAAACCGCTGGACGCAGTAATATCTATCTACCACTATCTATCTACCACTGAGCATTTGCCCCTACATTCTTTGCTATACATCCCAGGCTGCAAAGTAATTCAGGTACCTACTAACTATATTGACTAGTCACCCAGAACACACATTTTCAACCTACGATAGTCATTATGGTAAAGCAATGCAGAATTCCTTCAAGCTCACGATTGAAGTCACTAATACAGATGAGTCAAGCAATAACGATGAGCTATATAACCTCTCTGAAAGGAATTTTGGAAGGAACTGTTAAAGCTGGACAAGGAACTCAAAAGAAACAATGGAATACAAAGTCAATAAAATACAAGAGGACATGAAAGCAGAATTGAGTAAATTTGAGACCAAAGTATAAGCAGAAATAACAAATATTAAAAATGAGGTAAGTGAACTGAAAAACACAGGGGAAGGCCTCCAAAGCAGAGCAACAGCTACTGAAGAATTAGTGATCTCGAAGATGAGGTTCAGAGATTCTGTAGACAACACCAGAAGATGGAAAAAAAGACTCACAATCAACGAACAGATTACCAGAGAAAATAGGGATGAAGAAAAAAGGAACAGCATATGCATCATTGGGGTCCCAGGAGGGCAAGAAGAAAACCTTGATGAAGAAGAAACTGTCAAAGCCATCATCGCTGAGAAGTTCCCTGAAATGAAGAAAGCATGCTCCCAGATATAGGAGGCCCGTAGGATACCAGCTAAAAGAAACCCGAATAAAAAACTCCAAGATACATCCTTATTAAAATGACAAAAACGATAGACAGAGACAGAATACTGAAAGCAACAAGATTCAAAAAGGATCACATACAAAGGAGCATCCCTGAGATTTACAGCAGATTTCTCAGATGAAACAGCCCAAGCCCGAAAACAATGGTGAGATATTGTGAAAAGGCTCAATGAACTGCAGGCCTCACCACGAATTCTTTACCCAGCTAGACTGACTTTCAGGTGTGAAGGAAAGATACACAACTTCATGGATAAACAACAACTCATGAAATTCATAGATTCAAAACCAACTTTAAAAGAAGGATTGAAGGGTCTATTGTAAAATAAGAAAACCCAAAACAACAACAAGTTTAAACAGAAAAATGGCACAAAATCCAATGACAATATCTGTCAACGTCAATGGTCTAAATGCACCAATTAAGAGACAAAGGGTGGCAAAATGGATTAAAAAACTGAATCCAACATTCTGCTGCCTACAAGAAACACATCTGAATAATCAGAGCAAACACAGACTCAAAGTCAAATGCTGGAAGACCATTCTCCAAGCAAACAATTCCTCCAAAAAGGCGGGTATGGCCATACTCGTGATCTGCCAATATAAACTTCAGGCTGAAAAAGGGACAATGAAGACCATTTCTTAATAATTAAGGGGTATGTATACCAGGAAGAAATCACACTACTAAACATATATGCGCCAAACGAGGGTCCAGCAAAATACTTAAAACTATTATCAATAGACTTCAAAGAAGACATTAACAGTAACACACTAATAGTCGAAGATTTCAACACTCCCTTATTGACTATGGATAGATCGACGAGACTGAAACTCACCAGGGAAATACTGGACCTGAAGGAAGAAATGGAAGAAAGAGAGCTGGTTGATATATACAGGCCTTTTCATCCCAAAAAAAGCTGAATACACTTTTTTTCCAGTGCACATGGAACATTCTCCAAGATAGACTATATACTAAGCCACAAGGCATACCTCAACAAAAAAAAAAGAAATTGTGTCAACTATCTTTTCAGATCATGATGCACTGAAAATAGTAGTTAACCACATACAGAAGCAGGGAGACAAGCCAAACACCTGCAAACTGATAAGCTCACTGCTGAACAACAAATGGGTCATAGAAGCAATCAAATAGGAAATCCAAAGATTCCTAGAAACAAATGACAATGAAGATACCAACTATCAGAATTTGTGGGACAGAGCAAAAGCTGTGTTAAGAGGAAAGTTCATAGCTCTGCAAGCATTCATAAGGAAAGAAGAAAGGGCCTACATAAATAACCTGACCTCACAGCTGAAAATATTAGAAAAAGATCAAAAAAAAAAAGCCCAACCCAGGCAGAAGGAAGGAAATAATAAAACTTAGGGAGGAAATCAACGAGCTGGAAACCAAAAAAAAAAAAAAAAACCAAATATTAATGAAACCAAGAGCTGGTTCTTGAAAAATTAAAAAAGATCGACAAGCCATTGGCAAGACTTGTAAGGACAGGGAAAGAGAGAATCCAAATAAACAGAATAAGAAATGAAAATGGTGTTATTACAACAGAAAGACAGAATTCCAAAAAGATCATCAGAGATTACTTTGAGAACCTATATGCCACGTAACATGAGAACCTAGAAGAAATGGATAAATTCCTGAAGTCCTATAACCTCCCATGATTGAAACAAGAAGACCTCCCATACCTGAATAAGCCTATTACCATTGAGGAAATTGAAACACTAATTAAAAGTCTGCCCAAACACAAAAAGCCCAGGTCCAGATGGGTTCACTATCGAATTCTACCAAACCTTTAAGGAGGACCTACTGCCTGTCCTGTTCAAGCTCTTCCAGGAAATAGAAGAAAGAGAAACACTCCCAAACAGCTTCTACGAGGCGCATATCACCCTGATACCCAAAGCAGGGAGAGACAACACAAAGTTGGAAAATTACAGACCAATCTCCTTGATGAACACAGATGCTAAGATCTTCAACAAGATATTAGCAAACAGAATCCTAAGACTCATCAAAAAGATCATATATCATGACCAAATAGGATTCATCCTGGGAATGCAAGGATGGTTCAACATTCGCAAATCAATCAACATAATACATCATATCAATAAGAGAAAAAAATAAAAACCATATGGTCCTATTGGTAGATGCAGAAAAAGCATTCGACAAGATCCAGCACCCATTAATGACTAAAGCCCTCCAGAAAATGGGAATTGAAGGAAGCTTCCTCAAGATAGTCAAAGCCATCTACCAAAAGCCCCCAGCGAGTATCATTTTCAATGGGGAAAAATTGAACGCCTTCCCCTTAAGATCAGGAACATGACAAGGTTGCCCACTCTCACCCCTTTTATTCAATATAGTACTGGAAGTACTAACCATAGCCATCAGAGAAGAAAAGAAACAGTAAGGGCATCCAGATAGGCAAGGAAGAAATCAAGTTATCATTCATTATTTGCAGATGACATGATATTATACTTAGAGAACCATAAACTCTCGACGCAAAAAACTCTTAGAAACAATAGATATGTATAGTAAATTGGCAGGATACAAAATCAATGCCCAAAAGTCGGTGGCTTTTACTATATACAAATAACGAAAAAGAAGAAAGGGATATTAAGAAATCAATTCCATTCACAATTGTGCCACAGAAAATCAAATACCTAGGAATCAGCTTAACCAAGTGTGTAAAGGACCTATACAAAGACAACTACAAGACACTGCTTCAAGAAATAAAAGAGGAAATGAGGAAATGGAAATACATTCCCTGCTCATGGATGGGGAGAATCAACATTGTCAAGATGGTAATACGCCCTAGAGGTTTGTACAGATTCAATGCGGTCCCTATAAGGATACCCATGACATTCTTTAAAGAAATTGACCAAACACTCCTGAAATCTGTATGGAATAATAAACCCCCACAGATAGCTAAAGCAATCCTTGGTAAAAAGAAGATGGGAGGCATCACCTTTCCCAACCTCAAACTGTACTACAAAGCAGCAGTCATTAAAACAGCATGGTAATGGAATAAAAACAGACCTGTAGACCGATGGAATAGAGTTGAGTATCCTGACACGCACCCACAGAGACATGACCAGTTAATCTTTGATAAAGGTGCAAAGAGTCCAAACTGGAGTAAGGAAAGCTTCTTCAACAAGTGGTGCTGGGAAAACTGGACAGCTACATGTAAAAAATTAATTTGGACCTGTGTCTAACACCTTTGCACAAAAAATCAGATCAAAATGGATTAAAGATCTCAATATCAGACCTGAATCCATATAGTACGTTAAAGAAAATATAGGAAAAACCCTCCACGACATTGAAGCTAAAGACATCTTCAAAGGTGAAACACCATTAACAAAGCAACTAAATGAAAAGATAAACATATGGGACTACATGAAACTAAAGAGCTTCTGCACCTCAGAAAGAAACAGTGACCAAGATAGAAAGACAGTCCACAGAATGGGAAAGAATATTCACCCAATACCCATATGATAAGGGGTTAATATCCAGGATTTATCAGGCACTGGTACAGCTATATAAGAAGAAAACAGCCAACCCCATTAAAAAATGGGGACAAGAGATGAACAGAAACTTTGACAAGTAAGAAATTCGAATGGCAAAAGGCATATGAAAAAATGCTCATCATCACTAATCATCAGAGAGATGAAAATCAAAACAACAATGAGATATCATCTCACACCACAGAGATTGGCCCATATCCAAAAGGGTAAAAGCAACAAGTGCTGGCGTGGATGCGGGAAAAGGGGACTCTCATACACTGTTGGTGGGAATGTCGACTTGTACAACCTTTCTGAAAAACAATATGGATATTCCTCCAAAGATTAGAAATTGAGCTCCCTTTTGATCCAGCCATACCACACCTGGGAATATACCCTGGGAAGCCAAAAACACACGGCGGAAACACCATCCGCACTTTATTTTCATAGAAGCACTATTCACGATAGCCAGAACCTGGAAACAACAAGTATGCCAAGAACTGATGACTGGATAAAGAAACTGTGGTACATCTACACAGTGGAATACTATGCAGCTGTTAGGAAAAATAAAGTTATGAAATTTGCCTATTAATGGATGGACATGTAAAGGATTATGTTGAGTGAAATTAGTCAGAAGGAAAGAGATAGAAATAGAATGACTGCATTTATTTGCATGACATAAATATATCAGGATGTCTTACCGAAAGTGGAAAGTATCGCAAATGTGAGGGAGTCAGAGGTTAGGTTAAGACAGAGAAGGCAACATGTGTGAATAAATGTCAAAAGGGCTGATACCAACATAGAATTGAGCATTAAATATAGGCAAAAAATGCACATGATGGCTTCTAAGTGTATGTAGTGCAACCCATATTGTGTAACAGAAGGAAAAGAGAGAGAGGGAGAGAGAAAGGAGATAAAGAACCTGCCATTTAAGTAGGCTATGGGAGGACGGAGGGAATTGGGGACATTGGTGGTTTGAAATGGGCACTGGTGGAGGGCGGGGTGCTGGAACACTATGTGACCGAAACCTCCAAACATGAACAACGTTGCAATTGTATATCTCACAGTGGTATAATAAAATGTTTAATTTAAAAATAAAAGAAAAAAAAGATGACCACCAGGTGTCCATAATTGTGTCGCCCGTGGGCCAGGCCTGAGGCACTGCTGGTGTCGCCCAGGAATGGGGGCCGTAAGCCTAGGGGCTCTCCAACCTCACTATCGCCTCTCACCAAAGCCATGCCTCACTGCCAACATGGCCACTCCTGGGCCGCGCCGGGTCCCCCACCTCGCCCCATCACGCACTTTGGCACTATTGTCTGTGAGCGCCCCATGAGCTAGGCCACACAACCAGCACCTGCTTGGCTGTTCCTGCTGCTCTCTATGGGACCCGAGTTGGGGGGTCTGCTCACTGCCCAAGATACTATCATTGATGACATCGATGAAGAATAAAACACACAGACTGGTTCAGCACCTCCATGATTGTGCGAAGAATGCCGAGAAAGAAAAAACCACAAAAGGATGCCTGTCTTCAAAAAACTCTCGAGCTCATTCACCAACGTGGCAAGGTGTGAGGCTGAGGCAATCAAGTCCTAACATCCAAGCTTGCAAAGCAGTGCAGAGAACCGATAAAGGAAGACCTCAAAGAGAGAAGAGCAGAAATACTGGAAGATGCAGCAGAAGCCTGGAAAAGCATTAGCAACGCCCGCCTGTCCTTCGCCAACTATAAGACCAAGATAATGGAGAAAATTATCCATGACTTCTACTCAGATCTCTTTGATAGACATGTCCACCTGCCCACATACCAAATTTCGTAGGATGTATATGTGGTTCCCAATGTTCTCCCTTCTGAAAACCAACATGTCATTTCGCCAGTAAAGAAGGGAACAGCACCAGGCCCAGACAAAGTCAGACCCCAACACCTGAAGAATATGCCTTCAGTACTCATCAATAAACTGGCTCGGCTCTTCACACACTACCTGTTCGAATGCAAGGTCCCCTCCCATTGGAAAACCAGCAGGACAGTTCTACTGTTCAAGAAGGGAGACATCCACGACATTGGCAACTATCGCCCCATCTGCCTGTTGTCATCATCTACAAGCTGTTCACTCGAGTCATCCAGAACAGGATCGGCAGAACATTAGATGAAGGGCAATCATGCAAGCAAGCTGGCTTCCGAAAAGTATTCAGCACAATCAATATACCCACACGGTAACCAAGCTCACTGATGTTTGTAGGGAGTTCAGGATGCCACTCTGTCTCTCGTTCATTGATTTATTTTTTGGGTGACACCCGGCAATGCTCAGGGGTTTCTACTGGCTCTGCACTCAGGAATTACTCCTGGCGGTGCTCGGGGACCATATGGGATGGCGGGGATCAAACCCAGCCGGCATGGGCCAGTCGCATGCAAGGCAAATGCCCTACCTGCTGGGCTATTGCTCTGGCCCCTCACGTTCATTGATTTTAAGAAAGCCTTTGATTCTGTGGAGACTGAAGCGGTCATGGAAGCCCTAGTCAAACAAGGTGTTCAAATCCAATACATCAAGATCCTTCATGAGCTGTATTATGGATTCACCACCAGGATCTCACCATTCTACAAAGAAGTGATCATCAATGTCAAAAGAGGGGTTCACCAGGGTGATACCATTTCACCAAAACTCTTCAGTGTCATCCTCAAGAACACCATGCGACAATTAGAATGGAAAGGAGTGGGAGTGAAGATAGACAGTCGGCAACACCACCACCTCCGCTTCGCTGATGACATTCTTCTAATAACATCAAACATTAGCCAAGCGGCACAAATGCTGGCTGACTTCAACCGAGAATGTGGAAAGATAGGTATACAGCTGAATCTCAGCAAAACTATGAAAAATAAACTAGTTCCAGAGGACCCATTCACTCTCAATGGAACAAACATCTCTGAATGCAGCAGTTATGTGTACCTAGGTCGAGAAGTCAACATGAGCGAATGACCTAAAACCTGAGCTGTGCAGGAGGAAGAGAGCGGCATGGAAGCCTTCAAAAATATCTAAGAAATAGCTAAAAAGACAAAGAACCTCCAGCTCCGGGCACATCTCTTCAACTCCACCGTTCTCCCTGCATTAACATATGCTTCAGATACCTGGGCTCTACGAAAGCAGGATGAGATTGTTAATCGGTTCTCCCAAAGAGGAACCAAAAGAGCTATTCTTGGAATATCACTCCTCACTGAAGTGAAAGAAGGAATCGGAGCTCCGACCTCCGTTGCTGTTCCAGAGTCAGGGACGCTGTCTCGCTTGTCAAGGCATCGAAAATCAGATGAGCTGGACATGTAATGCGATTTGGAGACGACCGCTGGACTAGAGCCGCTACTGACTGGATCCCACGGGATATCAAAAGATCACGTGGCCACCCACCTACAAGATGGTCAGACTTCTTCATCTAGACCTTAAACGAACGGTTTGAGGCTCTTTGTATTCCTGAAGCAACCAGATGCCATTGGGCTATACTGGCACATGATACGGTCAAATGGAAATATTACTGGCACCCGCTCTAGCAAATCGATGAATAATGGGATGTCAAGTGATCAAGTGATCTTAGCATACTTCAATAACAACACGTATTTATATCAAGTGGTAATTTCATTTTAATGTAATAAAGTAGTTTAATATAACTAAAATAAAGTAACAGAATTGTACTAAAATGTTGCATGACCGATTTATGGATCATAAAAATATAAATATGATTAAACTTATAGATAAAACAGAAAGTTAAAAAGAAAAGTCAGGTAGGGAAATTGAAAGTGGTCTAGATGATATACATAAATTTAACAATATCAGAATCGCATTATATTGGGTTTAAAGATTTCTATTGAAAGTTAGATACTGACATACTGAATTTAAAAGACAAAATTGTACACTGCCTAAATAAATTCAAATTAAAGGCTGAGATGGAAGAGAGTAAAACAATTACAGTATACTCACATCTCAGTATATTTACATTTCAACTTTGCTAAATAGAAATGAGAAGACTGTACAGAGGACAAGTACAGAAGACAGTACAGATACTTGGTTTGCATGTCACTGACTTTGTTTTGATCCCATGTACCACACATAGCCCCATGAGCATCACCAGGAGTAATCTCTGAGTATATGCCAAGAGTAATCCCGAGCATAGGCAGGTAACACCCCAAACAAACAAAACCCCAACACTTTGGTAAGCAACAGCTCTTAGTTATTTCATGAAATGCTAATATTTAATTGCTATAAAGGTTATTTTTAGATATGATTATATTTATATGAATTGGCTTTAAGGAGGTAATATGATGAAACCAATTAACAAAAGGAAAGGTCTAAGAATTGAGGCTCCATTAGTGAAAAAGGTAGTCTGCCTTTGAACACCACCCTGAAGGCAACACAATTCTTCCTACTTCACCTACCTTTCCTGAGGATTTACTTATGGATTTTTTTTGAATTTTGAAATTTCTTTTTTCTAATTTTTTATTTCTCTTTTTTACTCTTTTAAACAATTTTTATTACTCTGTGAGATATATAATTACAAAGGTGTTCATAATTGGTTCTTGGCAATACAGTGTTCCAGCACCATCCCTCCACCAGTGCGCCATTCCAAAACCAATGTCCCCAAAATCCTTCCGACCCATACCCAACCTGTCTGGAAAAGAAAGCAGGCACCTTTCTTTTTCCTCTCTTTCTCTCTCTGACTCTCTCTCTCTCTCTCTCTGTATCTCTCTCCCTCTTATTTTACATATTGCGGCTTGCCCTATAGACATGTAAGTCTCTTTGTGTATATTCAATGGTGAGTACTAGTCTGACATTACCATTACCCACATTTAGTAAAACACTAGTATATATTTATATCCCATTAATGAATGCAGTTATTCTCTATCTGTCCTTTTCCTTCTGACTAATTTCACTTAACATGATAGTCTCCATGTCCATCCACTTGCAGGTAAATTTCATAATTTCTTCTTTTCTAACAGATGCAAAATATTCCAATGTATAGATGCACCACAAATTCTTTAGCCAGTCCTATGTTCTCAGGCACTTAGGTTGTTTCCAGATTCTGGCTATCGTGAATAGCACTGCAATGAATAAAGAAGTACATGTAGTGTTTCTATTATGTGTTTTTGGGTTTCCAGGGTATATTCCCAGGAGTGGTATGGCTGGGTCAAATAGGAGCTCAATATCTTGTTTGGGGAGGAATGTCCATATTATATTCCAAAAGGAATGGACCAATCGGCACTCCCACCAACAGTGGATGAGCGTCCCTACCCCCACCTCCCCCCCACCCCATATCCACGCAAGCACTGGTTGGTCTTGCTGTTTTTTTATGTGTGCCAGTCTCTGTGGTGTGAGATGATACCTCATTGTAGTTTTGCTTTGCCTCTCCCTCATGAATAATAACGAAGAGCACTTTTTCATATACATTTTGGCCATTTGAATTTCTTCTTTTTTGGAAGCTTCTGTTCATTTCTTTCTGCCCTTTTTTTTTTTTTTTTGCTTTTTGGGTCACACCCGGCGATGGTCAGGGGTTACTCCCTGGCTCTGCGCTCAGGAATTATTCCTGGCGGTGCTCAGGGGACCATATGGGATGCTGGGGGATCGAACCTGGGCCGGCATAGGCTGGCCGCATGCAAGGCAAACGCCCTATCCGCTGGGCTATCACTCCAGCCCCCTCTTCTGCCCATTTTTTGATGAGGTTGGTGTTTTCTTCTTGTAAAGTGCTACCAGTGCCTGATATGTCCTGATATTAACCCCTTATCATATGAGTATTGGGTCCATTTTTTTGATGAGGTTGGTGTTTTCTTCTTGTAAAGTGCTACCAGTGCCTGATATATCCTGAAATTAACCCATTATCAGATGAGTATTGGGTGAATATTCTTTCTGACACTGTGGATTGTCTGGGTATCTCGGTCACCATTTCCTTTGAGGTGCAAATGCTTTTCAATTTTATATAGCCCATTTGTTTATCTTTGCTTCCATTTTCTTTTTTCAGTGGTGTTTCATCTTTGAAGATGCTTTTAGTTCCATTGTCATAAAACATTTTCCTATGTTATTCTTCAATGTACCTTATAGATTCATACCTGACGTTGAGATCTATAATCCATTTTGATCTGGCTTTTTTTGCATGTCATTAGGAGGACGGCTCAAGTTCATTTTTTTTACACGTAGCTGCCCAGTTTTCCCGAGCACCGTTTGTTGAAGAGGCTTTCTTTGCTCCACTTAATATTGTTTGCTCCTTTATCGAAGATTAAGAGATTGAGAGTGTGTTTCAGGATATTCAGTTCTACTCCATAGGTCTACGGATCAGTTTCTATACACTGTCTTAATTACGACTGCTTTGTAATAGAGTTTGAGGTTGGGGAAAGTGAAACCTTCCATCTTCTTTTTCCCAAGGATTGCTGTAGTTATTCATGGGAGTTTATTATTCCATACAAATTTCAAGTGTGTTTGGTCAATTTCTTTGTAGAATATCATGGGTATTTTTAAAGGGATCGCAGTGAATCTGTATAAAGAGCTAGAGAGTTTACCACTTTGTTAATGTTAATTCTTCTGATTCATGAGCTGGGAATATGTCTCTATTTCCTCAGGTCGCCTTTCATTTTTCAAGTAATGTTGTGTAGTTTTCTTCGTAGAGATCCTTTACGTTCTTTTTCAAACTGATTCATAGGTATTTGATTTTGTATGGCACAACTGTGAATGGGATCAGTTTCTTTAATATCCCTTTATTCTTTTCATTTATGTGCATCGAGGAAGACCGTTGACTTTTGGGTATTGATTTTGTACCCTGTCACTCTACTATAGGAATCTATTATTTCTAGACTTCTTGGTAGAGAGTTTAGGGTTTTCTAGGTATAATATCATGTCATCTGTGACAAACAGTGACAGCATGGCCTCTTCCTTTCCTATACGGATGCAATTAATGTCTTTTTCTTCCCTGATTGCTATGACAAGTACTTCCAGTACTATACTGAATAGAAGTGGTGAGAGTGTGCAGCCTTGTATGTCCCCAATATTAGGGGGAAGGCTTCCAGCTTTTCCCCATTGAGAATGGTGCTCACTGTGGGCTTTTGGTAGAAGGTTTTGATTATATTCAGGAAGATTCCTTCAATTACCATTTTACGGAGAGATTTTATCATGAACAGGTGTTGGATCTTGTCAAATGCCTTCTCTGCATCTATTGATATGATCATATGGGCTGTCACGATCACGATCTCACGATCTTCCCGTTGATCTTCTATTTGCTAGAGCGGGCACCAGTAATATCTCCATATGTCCTGTCTGATGCCAGTAGAGCCAGGGGCATAGGCCTGCTACAGGAACATAAAGAGCCTCAAACCATTATCTTAGGTCATGGGAATGACCTAATATAATTGTTACTGAAATTTGGCATATCATATACAACACGAAAAGCTTGCCAGGCTTGCCGAGCGGGAGGCAAACTCTTTTAAACACCTCCAAATAAAGCATTTATTGATGAACCACGCGCGCAAGCGGCCTCACGAGCTGGGCTGTGATAGGCTGGTCTGCTGGGTGGAGTTCTGACGAGAAGGAAGTCCAAAAAGTGGAAAATGGCGGCGCCCGTGGAGTGAGGAGGGGTGGTCTGGCTTGTTGTGAGGCTCTGCCAAGGTGGTGGGCCAGGGCTAAAACCCGCCACGCCTCCCAACTGCCTCATGAATGGCTGTGCACAGGGAGAGCAAGGAACTGCTCTGCCCCATGTGTGAGAGTCTCTGGACCAGCATACCTGGGCCGGATTGAGGAAGAAGCTGCTGCAGGGTGGGTGTCAGTGATCCGGGCTGTGATAGGCTGGTCTGCTGGGTGGAGTTATGACGAGAAGGAAGTCCAAAAAGTGGAAAATGGCGGCGCCCGTGGAGTGAGGAGGGGTGGTCTGGCTTGTTGTGAGGCTCTGCCGAGGTGGTGGGCCAGGGCTAGAACCCGCCATGCCTCCCAACTGCCTCATGAATGGCTGTGCACAGGGAGAGCAAGGAACTGCTCTGCCCCATGTGTGAGAGTCTCTGGACCAGCATACCTGGGCCGGATTGAGGAAGAAGCTGCTGCAGGGTGGGTGTCGGTGATCCGGGCTGTGATAGGCTGGTCTGCTGGGTGGAGTTCTGACGAGAAGGAAGTCCAAAAGGGGAAAATGGCGGTGCCCGTGGAGTGAGGAGGGGGTGGTCTGGCTTGTTGTGAGGCTCTGCTGAGGTGGTGGGCCAGGGCTAGAACCCGCCATGCCTCCCAACTACCTCATGAATGGCTGTGCACAGGGGAGAGCAAGGAACTGCTCTGCCCCATGTGTGAGAGTCTCTGTATGGACTGTATTTTTATTGATATGCTATATTATGGGCTATAATATGGGCTGTATTTTTATTGATATGCTATATTATGTAGATTGACTTGCTGGATGTTGAACCATCCTTGCATTCCCAGGATGAATCCCACTTGGTCATGGCCTATCACTTTTTTTTTTTTTTTTTGCTTTTTGGGTCACACCCGGCAATGCTCAGGGGTTACTCCTGGCTCTGCACTCAGGAATTACTCCTGGCAGTGCTCAGGGGACCATATGGGATGCCGAGGATCGAACCCGGGCCAGCATGGGGCCGACCGCGTGCAAGGCAAACACCCTACCCGCTGGGCTATCGCTCTGGCCCCCTCCTATCACTTTTTTGATGACTATGGATTCTATTTGCTAGTATTTTGTTGCAGATCTTAGCATCTGTGTTCATCAGGGAGATTGTCTGTAGTTTTCCTTTTCGCGACATCTCTGTCTGATTTGGGTATCAGGGAGATATGTGCCTCCTAAAACCTACTTGGGAGTGTTTGTTTCTTCAGTATCCTGGAAAAGCTTGAAAAGGATTGGGAGTATGTCTTCTTTAAAGATTTGGAAAAATTCACTGGTGAATCCGTCTGGACCTGGGATTTTGTGTTTGGGGAGACTTTTGATTACTGATTCCGTCTCCTCGATGGTGATAGGTTTGTTCAGGTATTCCAGATCTTGTTGCAGCCTTGGGAGGCTATAGGAATTCAGGAATTTGTCCATTTCTTGTGTTTTCTCTTGTTTCATGGCATACAGACTCTCATGGTAATCTCTGGTGATGTTTTGAATTTCTGTGGTTTCTGTTGTGATACTCCCTTTTTCATTTCTGATTCTATTTATTTGGGTCTCTCTTTTCCTATCCTTATGAGCCTTGCAAGTGGTTTGTCAATCTTGTTTATTTTTTCAAAGAACCAGCTCTTGGTTTCATTGATCTTTTGATTGTTTTTTGGGATTCCATCTCATTGATTTCTGCTCTAAGTTTCATTATTTCTTTCTTTCTGCCTGGGTTGGCCTCCTTTTTGCTGATCGCTTTCTAAAATCTTAAGTTGTGAAGTCAGGCTGTTTATGATGGCCTTTTCCTTTTTCTGACGAATGCTTGAAGAGCTCGAACTTGCCTCTTAACACTGCTTTTGCTGTACCTCACAAGTTCTGGTAATTCGTGTCTTCAGTCTCATTTGTTTCCAGGAATTTTTGGATTTCCTCTTTGATTTCTTTTAAGACTTGCTGTTTGTTCATCAGTGATCTGTTTATTTTCCAGGTGCTTGGTATTTCTCTCCATTTTTGTCTGTGATTAACTTCTATTTTCAGTGCATCATGGTCTGGAAAAAACAATTTCTATCTTCTTGACTTTATGGAGGTATGTTTTATGGCTCAGCATGTGGTCTATCTTGGAGTATGTTCCATGCGTGCTGGAGAAAAATGTGTATTCAGCTTTTGGGAGATGAACTGCCTTGAATATGTCTACTGAGCTCTTCCATTTATTCCTTCAGGGCGAGTATTTCCTTGTTGAGTTTCAGTCTTGTTGATCTATCAAGAGGTGATAGAGCAGTGTTGGAAGTCTCCAACTACTATTGTGTTGCTGTCAATATCTTCTTTGAAGTCTAATAGTAGCTGTGTTAGGTATTTTTCTGTCAGCTCTTTGGGTGCATTTACGTTTAGGAGTGTAATTTCCTGATTTTGTATTCCTGGATTATTAAGAAGTGGCCTTCTCTGTCCCTTCTGACCTTATTCAGCCTGAATTCTATGTTGTTGGATACCTTTATGGTCACCCCAGCCTTTTTGGAGGGGTTATTTGAGTAAGGATTGTTTTTTAGCCTTTTACTTTGAGCCTGTCTTTGCTCTGATCATTCAGTTGTGTTTCTTAAAAGCAGCAGAATGTTGGATTCAATTTTTTGATCCATTATGACATTCTGTGTCTCTTAACTGATGTATTTAGACCATTGATATTGAAAGAGATTATTGTCATGGATTTTGTGCCATCTTTCTGTATAGGTTTGTTGTTCTTTTTTGGGTTTTGAATCATCTTAGAGTAGGTCTTTCAGGTCTTCTTTTAAGGTTGAGTTTGAGTCTACAGAGTTCCTAAGCTGTTGTTTATCCAAGAAGCTGTGTATCTGTCCTTCAAATCTGAAGAGGGTTTAGCTGGGTAAAGAATTCTTGGTGAGGCACTCATTTCATTGAGTTTTTTCACTATATCCCACCACTGCCTTTGGGCTTGGAGGGTCTCTTCTGATAGGTCTTCTGAAAATCAAATTGATGCTCCTTTGTATACAATTTCCTTCTTTGATCTTGCCGCATATAGAGAATTGTGTCTCTATGGCATCCATTATTTTGAAAATATGTCTTGCACTCTTTCTTTTGGTGTCTCTTCTTGATGGTACCCTTAGGGCTTCTTGGAAATGGATGCCTTTGTCCTTTAACTCTGGTAACTTTTCAACAAGGATGTCTTTACCTGTTCCTATTTCCTTGAAGTTGCTTTCCTGTTCCTCTGGAACTCTGATAATTCTTATGCTGTAGCTCTTGTATTCATCCCAATATTTTTCATTGAGCTCATTAAACATCTTCACCATTTCTTCTCTGAATTCTTTGTCAGAGAGATTTTGTACATTTGCATTCTTTTCGAGTCTTCAGGTTGGTTTCTTCATCTGGGATCTGAGTTGTTTCCCCTTGGTCCTGTGGTGGTCAGGTGTGGATTCTTAGGGGTACTATTTCTTCCCTCACTGTTGGTAGGACTCTAGAGATGCTCCACAGAAGGTTTTCTCTTTTTCTCTCTTCGAGGATATTACCTTCCCTTGGTGTTGAATTTCCTGCATGATTGGTTGCTTTCCCAGCCAGCCACGCCCCCAGGGAGAGTATCTGAGGTGGAGGTGACCAGGTGTGAGGGTTTAAAGTATCCTGTGTATTTCCGCTTCCGCTTGGACATCTGGGGGCTGTAGTTTCGCTTTCTACTGGAGTCCTGTAGCTCTATCACTTTCACCCCACACCCTCCTGACCAGCCCTGGATTTTTCCCCCCCAAATTTTACCCTGCGGATTACATTTATATAATCAGCGGTGAAAAGAATAACAAATAAAATATGTAACATTAACATTAATATCTAACAAATATTTCCACATCAGGACTTCCCTCTCATCAGAACTCCACCCAGTGACAGCCTATCACGGCCCGTCTCATCGAGTTCCACCCTGCAGCAGTTTTTTTTTCTCAATCCAGCCCAGGTATGCTGATCCAGACACTTACAGACATGGGGCAGAGCTGCTACTTGTTCTCCCTGTCCCCAGCTGCTCACGAGGCGCCCGGGAGGGATGGCGGGTTCTAGCCCTGGCCCGCCACCCCAGCAGAGCCACACAACAAGCCAGATGACCCCCCCCACTCCATCGGGCCGCCATTTTCCACATCCGGTTTCCCTTCGTCAGAACTCCACCCAGCAACAGCCTATCATAGCCCATCTCGCGCAGAGTCATGCAGTGGCCACGCGGTTTATCTATAAATGCTAAATTTAGAAGTGACTATAAGGGTATGCCACCTGCATGGCAAGCCTGGCAAGCTGCCCTGTTGTATTTGATATGCCAAATACCAGTAACAATTATATTAGTTCATTCCCATGACCTAATATAATGGTTTGAGGCTCTTTATGTTCCTGGAGAAGATGCCCTTGGGCTCTACTACCATGAGACAGGACATATGGAGATATTACTGGTGCCTGCTCTAGCAAATAGATGATCAACGGGAGGATAGTGATAGTGATAGTGATCTAACAAGTAGAAATCAGAGGAAAACTTTTATGTTATTAAAACTTCTACTTTAAATGGAGATGGGCACTGGTGGAGGGACGGGTGCTGAAACACTGTATGACCAAAACCCAAACATGAACTTTTTAATTGTATATCTTTTTATTTGTATATCTCACGGTGGTATAATAAAATACTTAAAAAAAAACTTCTACTTTAACAATGTTTTGAATTTAATTGAAGTAATAATTGTCTTAATCACGTATCCATCTTTTAAAGAAACTTAAAAAATACATGAGATGCAGGAAATATTTTAGTAAGAAAGCAAATTATCCTGTTTAATTTAGTTGTATAATCAGATTATAAAAATCAATAAACATGACGTTTAAGAGGAATATCAAGTCTTATAAGTATGCGTGATTTCTCGATTTTGATCCCAGAGCCCTATGGTTCCCAAGTATCATTAGGTTGGACCTGGTGGTCCCTAAGCACCACAGCCTAAAGTGGAGCTCAGAATGTGGAGCACAAGGCCACCGACTGTTGGCAGAACATCGCACCTTAACACACGAAGGGAAGATGAAGGGAGAAAGGTAATTTGGACTTGCCCTGGGCCCCTAAACCACCAATGTGACTTCTAAAAAATGAGTCAAGATATATGACATTTGAATAGCATGAATAACAAGACTCAAGTATTTGTCTATGAACATGTGTTATACTTCAGTAAGAAAGGATGGGAAATCCCATGGAGTAACTTACAAGAAAGCTGTTAAAAGTCAGAGATACAATCTAAAATAGTAATAAGGATGAAGTTAATATCTTCCCCCTTCTGACTTTCAAACTTTCATGAAACAAGTAATCCTTTTATTTGTCTCTAGCTTTCATTCAATTTCTTCTTTAAGCTAATCTACTATTTTATTCTAGTAGCTAACTTGTTTTCTATGTTCAAATGTACACATATGGAGAAGAATATTGCTTTCAGATGGAACAGAGAAATTAATTAGCTACAAATTAATTATTTTAAAAATTATACCTTGGCATTTTCAGAACTGCTACTATATAAATGGGTTTTTTGAGATGATTCTCTAAAGCAATGTTTCTGAACCTTGTTCTGATATTATAGTCTTGGTGTGTGACAGAAATAAATAGAACTAGATTCACAATAGTAAACCAAGATTCCATAATGATTATATGAAATATATTATTGACATTATATAATGACTATCATTTATATGAATACTATATGAATAACAAACATTAATTATTAACTCCCTAGAACTAATTGACCTTTATAAACCAACAGATTCAATAATTTAAAAGATATACATTGGTTATAGTAAAATAACTACAAACAAATGTATTAAATGAATACTGTTGCATTTTCCTCTATACATAGAATATTCAATTGAAACAATACAAATAATTACTTTTAATATTTCAAAATATCGGGGCACATGCGACCTGAGCTCAGGTGCTGCTTGAGCCCACATAGCCAAGCACCTGTTTTGCCCACATCTCCCTCTTAGATATCTCCCTTTAGATACTCTCCCTTTAGATACTCTCTCTCTCACTTTCTCTCCTCCTTCCCCTTCCTGAAACCTCCATAAGCAAGTCTGTTTTACTTCAAAAATATTTCAAAATATCCAGAATATGAAGAAAACTATGAAACTGGTAAATGTACATTAAGAAATACCAAAACATAACTTAGTCTTATACTAACTCCCCACATAGAATGTTCCTTTGTCTTCTATTTAAAAAAAATAGAAATATCAAAAAAGTAATAAATTTAGTAAGTTAAATTTGACATCTGATCTTCATTGTTGATCTCTCTGCATTAATGCTATGTGTAAAGTTTTAGAATCTATATATTCTTACAGTGTTTTCCCAACAACTGAAAATATCAGTGAGAAGTAAAACTGTTTGTGTGATAGGTACTGAGATACGGCTCAGGTATGCTGAACCAGAAACTCTCAGACATGGGGCAGAGCTGCTACTTGCTCTCCCTGTGCCCAGCCACTCATGAGGCGTTTGGGAGTCCTGGCAGGTTCTAGCCCTGGCCTGCCACCCCAGCAGAGCTTCACAACAAGCCAGACGACAACCCCACTCCATGGGGGCTGCCATTTTCCACATCCGGTCTTCCCTCTCATCACAACTCCACCCAGCAGACCAGACTATCACAGCCCAGATCATCGACACCCACCCTGCAGCAGTTTTTTTCAATCCGGCCCAGGTATGCTGAACCAGAGATTCTCAGACATTGGGCAGAGTTGCTGCCTGCTCTCCCTGTGCCCAGTCGCTCATGAGGCGTTCGGGAGGCCTGGCAGATTCTAGCCCTGACCTTCCACCCCCACAGAGCCTCACAACAAGCCAGACGACACCCCCACTCCATGGGGGCCACCATTTCCCACATCCGGACTTCCCTCTTGTCACAACTCCACCCAGCAGACCAGACTATCACAGCCCAGCTTTGCGCCGCCTCAAGCGGCTGCGCAGTTTATCAATAAATGCTTTATTTAGAGGTGACTACAAAAGTATGCCACCTGCCACGGCAAGCCTGGCAAGCTGCTCGTGTTGTATTTGATATGCCAAATACCAGTAACATTTATATTAGGTCATTCCCATGACCTAATAAAATGGTTTGAGGCTCTTTATGTTCCTGGAGCAAGCAGATGCCTTTGGGTTCTACTAGCATGAGACAGGACATATGGAGACATTACTGGTGCCCGTCTAGCTAATAGATGATTAACGGGAAGATAGTGATAGTGATATGTACTAGCAGCTATGGAAAGAGAAAAGCCATATAAGATGGAATGACACCCCTGGACGGATTTCTCAGTGTAGCCTCCATTGGATTACTTGCTAGCCCTGTTTTTGGATCACACCCTACTTGCTAGCCCTGGGTTTTGTGTAAATGAGCCCTGGGTTTTTGTTAAATGTTTTGATAATGAGGAATTGGATCAGGTATACCTGGGCTGGGCTTGAAAAAGACTGCTGTATGGTGGGACTCTGACAAGCCGGGCTTGTGATCAGCTCTTCTGCTGGGTGGAGCTCTGGCAAGCTGGGGAGTCTGGATGTGGAAAACAGTGGCCCTCATGGTGTGGGAGTTCCTCTGGCTTCTTGTGAGGCTCTGCTGTGGTGGCAGACCAGGGCTAGAACCTGCCTTCCCTCCCACGAAGCCTCGTGATCAGCTGGGCACAGGGAGAGCTGGTGGCAGCTCTGCCCCATGTATTGAGTCTCTGGATCAGGCATACCTGGACTGGGCTTGAAAAAAGATTGCTGTAGGATGGGACTCTGATATGTCAAATACCAGTAACAATTATAGACCTCATTCCCATGACCTGATGGAATGGTTTGAGGTTCTTTATGTTCCTGGAGTGAGCAGATGCCCTTGGGCTATACTAGCATGTGACAGGACATATGGAGATGTTACTGGTGCCTGCTCAAGCAAATCGATGAACAATGATAATGACAAGTGATACAACTGATACAAGAATGAGGAATTGTTTTCTCCTTCCTATAAATCTTTTGCATATACTTAAACATAGTAAAAGAGACAGGCATATATAACTATACCCTAGATTAAGTATACAGGGTGATCTTTCTTGGGGAGATCATGTCACATGTTCCATACTATGCTCCTTTAGCCAGTATGATCATTTCTAATCCCCATCAGGGTCCTATCTCTAATAATAGTCTTGCTCTGCTCCACAGCAAGTCTTAAGTGTTAGGCTGCAAGGCAATTCATGGCTTATCTTAGGTCAGAACAGCTTTGTCTTTTTACATAGGCATACTTTTAGAGTATGACCTACTCTAACCCAAAGTTTAGAGCAAGGTCAGAACAAAGCTGGGTTCTGACCCTGCTCTAAACTTTGGGTTAGAGCAGGGCATACTCTAAAAAGTAGTACCATATTGAAGCCAGGACTGAACTCAATTCCTGGTACCATCCAATTTCTCATAGATGAAATCTGAGGAATTAGATTCGATTTAAATGGTACTGAGGCTTATAGTTGGAAAACATTATGGAAACCCATGAGTAAATAATTTAGAGTTAAATAACTCACAACTGCACTGCCCAATCATCTTTTTGCTTATACAAGAACAAATACCTTAGAATAAGTATATGCAAAAGGCTTGTTGGAAGGAGAAAAGCAATCCCTCCTGAGTACTACAAAACCCAGGGCTAGCATGTAGGGTGTGATCTAGGACTAGCGAGTAATTCAACAGTTACTAGAAAGAGCATCTCCTAGACTCAGTTCCTCCTAAAGAATTAGCATTTCACCTCTGTAAATGATCTGTCATGGCTACATGCAGTCCTATGCCTCAAACCCCCACAGTTTCCTATAACAAGGTTGTCTAGTTCTAATTAAATCGGCCACTGACCCTCAGTCATGGTTCCCGTCTCCCTGTTCCTCCACCTGGGAGGTGGCACTCAGCCACTGGAGAGCATCTTGCCAAGGAAGCCCCCACACACAGTACACTCCCATGTTCCTTACAGCTGGTATCCCTGGGTGGGCATAACCACGTGTTCCCTATACTACAGTAGGTGGAACATAAGCCAATTAATAATTGCATCTAAAAAGCATCATTTGGATCCTAGTCAGGTGTATATAAGAACTATTATTTCTGGTTTTATACTAGAAAATCTCTATTATTCCCAACTGCTCTTTGCTATAATATTAATCAATGACAAAATTAAGTAAGATTTTTTGTAAACACATCAAATGAACTAAAGATATATATATGAATAATAGTAAAAAGAGTGAGTCTTTTACATAGGCATAGTATAAACCAAAATTTCATATATATATGTACATATACATATATATATATCAGAAAATCTTAGCCCATTACATACCACAGCATTCAGGACATTTTGGATGTTTCATGGCATTTATTCCATACCCTGGAGAACAGCGGTTAATCCAAACCATTTGGAGAGTACCTTCAATATAGTATATTTCTGGCAATGGCTCTGCACGTCTGCCTAGAACTTCCACTTGTTGATTAAAAAACCTCTCTATGATTGTCTTAGCCTAGAATAAAAATATAATATGAAAAATTATTCTTACAAATAAATCTAACTTTTGAACAAATAAGGATGATTCAGAAGTAGGAGAAACAAAATATTGAGCTCATCATTTATTGCATTAATGGGATAAAAGAACTTAAAAACATTTTAAGCATCAGTACATTAGACTCTGCGTGAAGTGATACTAGCACTTTGGTGCCTGGTGTGCTATAAGAATATACATTCTGACTCTTCAAACCAACTTTATATATAATGGAATATTACCTCAATAAAAATGCTAAAATGTCATTTGTACAACTTATTTACAAATAATATTTTATATTATAAATATATAATAAAATGAACCCATTTATATATATAAGAATATTTTTTGTGCTTTTGGATTCTGGATAACATGATATTAACCTATGTAAAATCAAGACAAGACTTTGAAATTAAACTTAATCTAAAACTATCTCCTAATAACAAAATGTTCTTGAAAAAAATATAATTGAGAAGACTAAAAAGTTAGATGGAAGGTATTGCACTTCCTAACATCATTTCTAATGTCACAATTATAATTGTTTGGTTTGTTTTGGAGGCAACACCTGACTACTCAGGGCTTACTCTAGACTCTGTACTAGAGTCATTTCTGGTGATGCTCAGAGGACAGTATTCAGTTCCAGATATCAATTCAGCATGCAAGGCAACCATAACAGTCTCATATTGTCATTTTAAATCACACTATAAAACTATAAAAATTAAAACTTTGTGTTGCTGATTGGAATACATACAAACTTTCAGACAAATGAAATAGAACTGAGAGCCCAAAGTAAACCTTTAGATGTATGAACAATTAGTTTTTTGACAAAGGATCCAGGTGAACAAATTGGAATAGGATAGCTTCCTCCACAATAGTGCTAGTAAAATAGTTAGCTACATGTGTGTGTGTGGGGGGGGAGAAAATAAAATGTTATTTTTAGAGAAAATGAAATTAATTCTTATTTTAAATTAAAAATACTAGTAATCTGTTGGTCTGAAGAAAGTGAAGATAGTTATTTATATCTTATGGCAAAATGTTCCAATGGAAAACTACATGCAATCATTTATTTAAAAAATTCTGTATCATGTTGGGGCCGGAGCGATAGTCCAGCAGGTAGGGTATTTGCCTTGCACGAGGCCGGCCTGTGCCAGCCCAGGTTTGATCCCTGGCATCCTACATGGTCCCCCGAGCACTGCCAAGAGTAATTCTTGAGTGCAGAGCCAGGAGTAACCCCTGAGCATTGCCAGATGTGACCCAAAAAGCAAAAAAAAATAAAATAAACACACTCTCAAATATACAACCACGTAATCTTCGATAAAGGAGCAAAAAATATTAAATGGAGCAAAGAAAGCCTCTTCAACAAATGGTGCTGGGAAAACTGGGCAGCTACATGTAAAAAAATGAACTTAGACCTCCTTCTAACGCCATGCACAAAAGTCAGATCAAAATGGATTAAAGATCTCAACATCAGATATGAATCTATAAGGTACATCAAAGAAAACATAGGAGAAACTCTCTACGACATTGAAACTAAACGTATCTTTAAAGACAACACACCACTGACCAAGCAAATGGAAGCAAAGATAAACAAATGGGATTATATAAAATTGAAAAGCTTCTGCACCTCAAAAGAAACAGTGACCAAGATACAAAAACAATCCACAGAGTGGGAAAGGATATTCACCCAATACCCATCTGACAAGGGGCTAATATCCAGGATATATCAAGCACTGGTAGCACTTCACAAAAAAAAATAAATAAATAAAAAGCCAACCCCATCAAAAAATGGGGAGAAGAAATGAACGGAAGCTTCCAAAAAGAAGAAATCCGAATGGCCAAAAGGCATATGAAAAAGTGCTCTTCATCTTTAATCATCAGGGAGATGCAAATCAAAACAACAATGAGGTACCATCTCATACCACAGAGACTGGCACACATCCAAAACAGCAAGAACAACCAGTGCTGGCGTGGATGTGGGGAAAAAGAGACTCTGATCCACTGTTGGTGGGAGTGCCGACTGGTCCAGCCCTTTTGGAAATCAATATGGGCATTCCTCCGAAAACTAGATATTGAGCTCCCATTTGATCCAGCAATAGCACTCCTGGGAATATACCCGAGAGACCGAAAAGCACATAGCAGAAACACTATCTGTACTTCTTTATTCATCTCTGCGCTATTCACTATAGCTAGAATCTGGAAACAACCTAAATGCCCGAGAACAGAGGACTGGCTAAAGAAACATAGTGGGTTCATCTACACTATGGAATACTATGCGGCTGTCAGAAAAGATGAAATTATGAAATTTACCTGCAAATGGATGGACATGGAGACTATCATGCTGAGTGGAATTAGTCAGAAGGAAAAGGACAGATATAGAATGACTGCATTCATTAATACGACATAAATAGATACCAGTGTTTTACTAAATGTGGGAAATGGTAATGGCAGATTAAAACTCACCATTGAATATACACAGAGACTTAAGTGATAAACTCTAAATACCTGCAGGGCTAGCCACAATGTGTAAAATAAGATGGAGAGAGATGCAGAGACAGAGAGAGAGACAGAGAGAAAAGAGAGGAAACTGGGGTACCTGCTATTAAGGCAGCATGGGGGGTGGGCAGGAGGGTGTGGGGTACATTGGTGGTGGAAATGGGGCACTGGTGGAGGGATGGGTGCTGGTATACTGTATTACCAAGAACCAATTATGAACACCTTTGTAATTGTATGTTTCACTGTGGTATAATAAAAAATAAAAAAGTGAGTATTGTTTATAGTATTATTTATATTTATATTTATATTTATATTTATATTTATATTTATATTTATACTATATTGTTTGTAGTATTGTTTATAGAACCAGGAGAAGCTGCTGAGCACTTTAGGTGAGCTCAGCAGATGTGCTCAGGTGCCTAAAAATCCAAATTAAAAAAAATTAGAGGAAGTGGTCAAAATGCTGGAGAGCAGCCCATGGAATGCGAAAAATTATTTACTGAGCACTCACAGGGAGGACAGGAAAAGGGCAATGTCTGTGGTAAATGGAAACTATCAACCAGGAGGAGGTGGTGATACTTAAAGGTGGTAAAGTGCTACGTATGAAACCCTATCATCAATAGTATTGCAAACCACAGTGCAAAGTTTTACTTAAAAAATAAAAATCACCATTCATAGAAGCAGAGTGGAAAGTGGCAGATAAATGGAGGGGGTGCAGGTGTGAGGGAGGGACACTGATGAAGGTATCTGTGTTAAAACACTGAGTGCCTGAAACAAATCATATTAACTTTGTGGTTTAACAAAGACTAAACACATAATAAAGTAAATGATTCTTCTTAGTTTAGAGTGATAGTACATAGGTTAAAGCCTTTGCCTTGCATGCAGTTGCATGCAGTTGACCTCAGTTTGATACCTGATACTACATGATTCCCCAAGTACTCTTGGGAGTAATGTGGGAGTAACCATTTAAGAGTCACTAGAAGAAGCAGAGGGGAAAATATAAGTTTGTCACTATTATATACAGAATAATATAAAATTCACTCTTCAAAAATATTATACAAGAAAAATTGATATAAACATATAAATATATGTTCATATATATTTGAGACACTTTTATTCTACTGGTAGCAAATTAAGAAATTATGCCACTGTTAAATTTACTGAGCAGAAGTACATAGTTCAAATATAGACTTCTATAAACAATACTCATAACTTTGATTATACTTATGTTAAGGTAATTTTATATTCAATATAATAAATTATTTTATACTCAAGCTATCTTCAATATGTCTCTACATGTTCTAAATAAGACAGTCATAGATGAGAAAATATTGCTGTATGGGAGGACAAGTATTGTAATAGTTAAAGAACCTGCCTTGATGCACTCAACCGGGGTGATACCTTGACGGAATAACTCTTGAGCACTGGAGTTAGTAAAGAGTACCACTGTGTATATTTCAAATTCCTAAATATGAACACTGTTATGAATAATGGAAGGACAGAAGGGAAAAAATAAACTTACTGTCAATTTCAGCATATTTTCTTAATAAATTAAAAAAAGTTAGAGCAAAACAAAACTACTTAATGAACATTATAGATCTAATTTATTCAGATTAGTAACAACAAATAAAGTGTACATGGATTATAAACCAATTCTAAATAGCAAAACTTGTCATATAAGCTGGGAAATTATTGTTCTTCATATTGTGAGCTAAAAACTGCTAAATTTTAAATTATTTCATAAATATAATTACCTAAATTATTATAAATTATGATTGTATCTTATTTTTAAATTCCTTAAATGTTAGAGTTCTATATATTTTATAAACATCCATTATGCTTACTTACACACTTTGAATTTCATTTTTTTTCCTTTATCCAGCCTCATGTAACATACCTTAGACAGTCTTTTGGAAGGTTCACAGTTATGGTCTTTACATGGCTTGGGTCCTTTTCACGGTCTAGAGATGAAACTGAGAAATTATATTATATTTTTCATGGGTATAAAGCACTAAATCACAATATTTAAATTTGCTTTTTAAGAAGAAAACATTACTATTTCCTTTTCAGTAAGAAATTACACTATTTACATAATCACTCTTGTCAGAAAAAATACTATAGATTTGTTTTATATGTTAGGAAAACCTTACATTTAAAGTCAACTTTATAATTAATCTGCAATACTGTGGGAGGAATAGGTTAATGGGATGGAGGTCATGATTTGCATGCAAGAGGCTGTGGTTTTTTTCCTGAGTGCAGAGCCAGGAGTAACCCCTGAGCATCGTGGGGTGTGACCCACCTTCCAAAGAAAAAACAAACAAAAAAAAGAGGCTGTGGTTTTAAGCTTGGAACACACAGTTCCCTAAGTACTGAATCACAGTAGTCCCTGAACAGGGCATGGGACAAAACAAACAAACAAACAAAAGATCAGGAGTAGTCAATTTTCTTGTTAGTCTTTGATTCAAATAACACGAAGTTATTTGAACTTTTTAAAACAAATATATGAATGTGCAAGTATAACACTCTAAACTTACACATAAAATTTAGTATGTAGCAACTAACAATGATTATTTAAGCTCCACAAAAACTGTAAAGCACAATAATAATATTAGAAAGGGAATGAAGATAATAAACCTGCCATAGAGGCAGGCTAGAGGAGGGGGGGGAGGGAATCAGGGACATTGGTGGTGATAAATAGGCACTGGTGGAGGGATGGGTTCTGGAACACTGTAAAACGTAACCCAAATATGAACATCTTTGAAATTGTATATCTCACGTGGTATAATAAAAATATTAAATTTTAAAAAAGAAAGAAATGAGAATGCATTATCTAGTTATAGTAGTAACAGAAACAATTACTCATGAAAGGAACCATAGAAAATTACTATATTCCAGGAATATTCCAGGACTTTGAGTATGTAAAGTGGTCACAATTTTTTAAATATGTACCATTTTGGAAATTATGTTTGTCCTAGTGGAGAGACAGCAACTTTTTTCTTTTAGGCAAGTAGTATCCTGTTCTGTATATTCCAGAGTTTCTTTATCCAATTATCTTCAGGTGACATTCAGGTTCTTTTCAGATTTTGGTTATTGTGAATAGTGCTGTAATGAACATAAGAGTGAGAATGCAGTGTGCATGTGTGTGTGTGTGTGTGTGTGTGTTTCTTCAAAATATTGAAGAAATAGGCATCCTTTCTGACAGATTCTCTGACACTAACACTACATTGATACCCAAAGCAGAAAGAGACAGTTCTAAACAAGAAAACTTCAGACCAATCTCTTTAAGAAACATCAATGGAAAAAATCCTCAACAAAATCTTAGCAAACTGAATCCAACAGCATATAAAAAAAAATCGTACACCATGATCAAGAGGATTTATTTCAGGAATGCAAGTATCCTTGCATTTATATACATAAATCAATATACCATTTCAGTAAAAGGAAATATGAAAGTCATCTATCCAGATGTATTCACTTAGTGCAGATCAAAGAATAAGCCTTAAACAGTGCAGGATGCGGTCCCAAAACAAACAAGGCACTTTATAAATCTAATTTCCTTAAATATAAACTTCAATTCTTTGTTTTCTGGATAACAATAACCCTCACTCTAAATTATTATGGAACACTAAATCGTTAAAAGTTTCCTTCTTTGGAGGGACTACTCAGACAATGATGTTGGAAATGATCACTCTGGACAAGGATAGAGTGCTGAAAGGAGGTAAAGTGAGATACATGATAGTCTTTCAGTACTTGTCTTGCAAACCACAGTGCCTAAAAAAGGGGAGAGGTGCAGAAAGAAGGGAGGGAAGGAGGGAGGAGGGAAGAAAAAGAGGGAGGGAGGAGGAGGAGGGAGAGAGGAAGGGAAGGAAGGAAGGAAGGAAGGAAGGAAGGAAGGAAGGAAGGAAGGAAGGAAGGAAGGAAGGAAGGAAGGAAGGAAGGAAGGAAGGAAGGAAGGAAGGAAGGAAGGAAGGAAGGAAGGAAGGAAGGAAGGAAGGAAGGAAGGAAGGAAGGAAGGAAGGAAGGAAGGAAGGAGCACAGCTGGAGCAAGAGCACAGTGAATAGAGTGTTTGCCTTGCATGCGGTCCACCCTACCTGGCATCACAAACAAACAAACAACAACAACAACAACAACAAAATGTTATCTGCCATAGAAAAAGGCTAGGGGTGTGTGTGTGTGGTGGGGAGAACTGGGGACACTGGTGGTGGGGAAAGTACACTGGTAAAAGGATGGCTGAAAAAGAAAAGTGTATCACTGAAACCCAATCATGAACAACTTTGTAACTTTGTGTCTCATGTGATTCAATAAAAAAGTTCCCTCATTTCTCTAATATCTTATTACAAACAGATGATTTTACAAATTAAAATTCATAGCATAGCAAATATATTTATTTTATTTCATTCTATACAAATGACATAATAAACTTTAAGCTATAAAAGGGAATAAAGAGAAACAACTTCAATACAATAATTTAATTTGGGGAATTTTAAAACTAAGTGTAAAAAGAATATAAAGCAGGTTTGCAACATTTACATTCCAAAATGATTCTGGTGGGGCCGAGGCGATAGCCCAGCGGGTAGGGCATTTGCCTTGCTCACGGCCAGCCCGTGCTGGCCGGGGTTCGATCCCCGGTATCCTATATGGTCCCCTGAAAACCACCAGGAGTGATTCCTGAGTGCAGAGCCAGGAGTAACCCCTGAGCATTTCCAGGTGTGACCCAAAAAGCAAAAAAAAAAAAAAAAAGATTCTGGTAATTTACATGTCTATGAAAAAAGCTTTATGTTCTTAATTATTTTCTTTAAGTAACGGTATATTCTTACCTGAAAATGTGAAAAACAATTCATTTTGCAAACCAGCCCTTTGCATTTTAACACGATGACATTCAGACTTAAGTAAGGAAACTTCACAAGATAGGTCAAGAACCAATTTGCTTAAAATCTGGAGAAGCTTCTTCTCAAAAGAAATATTATATATACTATTACAGGGAGCTGCATGATACCGAGCTGTGAACTGATAATAATAACGAGGCTCACGATAAGCTGTTAAAAAATAAAGAGAAATAATTATTTTAACAACTTAAACATATTTAGACTATTCAAGAGAAATTGCTCATATTGCTAGTATGATTTTATGTGCCTATTTAATATAATATCTAACAAACACTTATCTAGCAGTTCCTCCATTGAAAACTGCAGTGTAAAGTATTTTTAGTAATATGTATCCCAATCATTGAAATCATCATTAATTTTATTTCCCAACATATCTTTTACATCATGAGGAAATTAAGGGATACAACTGTCACATGAAAAAATATCCAACCTAATATTGTAATTTAAGGATTCTGACCCTAAAATTCCAGTCTAAGATTTAAAGCCAAGGTGTGTCTTAAATCAATATACATTAAGGTCTAGAATTACACTCTTTTAAGCTTAAATGTTAGAAGTTGAAATGTACATTGTTGAATATGCTACTAAATAAGCCATATAATTATTAACAGTGGATAATAACATTCTAACAAACAAATTTTGAGTTCTATTACAACATATAGATTTGTAAGCAATGTTTCCTATCGTTTCAAAACCTCATTAAAATTACAAAATAAAAAGAAAAATAATAAGCATATAGTAACTCCTCAGGATAGATATTCAAGACCGTTAATGGTGTGATACAGTGGAGAGCAAATTATTTTACTAGATAGTTGCTAAACAAAAAGGAACTCACAATAACATGGCTTAAATAAGTTAAAGGAGGGTGGAATGAGTTATCTGCATATTATCTATAAAAACAATTTCTGAAAAAAAATTGAGACATGGAAAGAAGCAAAAAAAAGTAACTTATACAATGAAAAAAAATCTAGAAAGAAAACCATAAGAGACCATAAGGAAAAGTTAAAAATATCCATACAAAAATTGAAAATATGCATAAAAATATTTCTATAAAGAAACATGTTAAAATTAAGGAAATAATTAGGAAAGATAAAGATAAAAGCACATCAAAAAATAAAATGTCAGTAGGTTGAATTTTTTTCTGAAAGAACCAAATATAAATTCAACAAAAAATTGAAATAAAAATGTATCGCATTAAAAGCAAAACTATGGTATGAGATAGTATACAAGTAAGGTCTTCTGCATGTGGCCGACCAAGGTGGTTAAATCAATCCTAGCATGAGCAGGAGTGATCCCTGATCACAGAACTAGGACTTTGCTCTGTATGCTGTTAGGTGTGACCCAGAAACATACAAAAACAACAACAAATGATGTACATTTGCAGATAAAAATCATTAAATTATATTACTTATGAGAATGCAACATGGCACAGTGATTGTGATTCTGAAAATTAGTTCCACAATGGCATATATAAAACATAGTGTAAAACTACACTATGAATCATTAACTGAAGTTTTGGTCATTTATCCAAAAAATATATGAACTTTGCACACCAACTCTATACAACGCTAATAGCAATCTTTTTATGCAATAACCCAAACACAAAGTAATGCAGATATTCTTAAATTGACAAGTGGTTACATAAGGAACAGTTTATTTGTACTATGTAAAACAACATGGCAATAATAAGAAATAAAAGTAAAATACATGTAACAATTTATATAAATCTCCAGAAAAAGACTAAATAAAAATGTAAATAACATTACATTTCAATATATTGCTGCAGTACTTTGGAAATATTTAAGTTACAAATTAGACATAAATGGTTGTTGGAAACTATTAATGAGAAATGAAAGAGAAATCCTTTTCATTATAAAAGGATAACCCAAGGTGCATGTCCAGTGATGGAACTATTTTGTATGCTCACTGTAGTGGTGGGTACATAAGCAGTAAATTTTATACATCAATTTTACTTATAATTATGAACAAACTAAAACAGATACCATACATCTATTTGATTAATGCATTCAAATTTGACAGTAAGTATTGGTGAGGTTTTTTGTTATTTTTCTAATAATTTAAATATTTCATATATAAAACATTTCACCTAAATTAAAATTAAATGTGATCACTGTACCACTGTCTTCCCGTTCATCATTGATTTGCTCGAGCGGGCCCCAGTAACATCTCCGTATGTCCTGTCTCATGCAACTAGAGCCCAAGGGCATATGCTTGCTCCAGGAACATAAAGAGCCTCAATCCATTCCGGAATGAGGTCTATAATTGTTACTGGTATTTGCCATATCAAATACAACACGGGTAGCTCGCCAGGCTCTGCCGTGCAGGTTAATTCACTTAAATTAATTCAAATTTAATTCACTTAAATGTGATAAGTGAATCGCAAATTTAATTCACTTAAATGTGATAGGTGAATTAAATTTTTATAATACAGGGAGTTTTGCTTAAAACAGTAAGAAGTACGGGTCAAAAAATTATATTGGGAATTACACAAAAATTTAGCATCTAAAATTATTCTTTACTTAGGAAATAAAATTAAATGAAGAAACTAAAACAAAGTATATTTGAAGAACTAACATAAACACAGGAATAAAATTCTATATTGTACATTTATTATTGCTTTTCAAACACTTGTCATGAGCATATAAAAACTAAAATAAAATACATTAATGACAAAATGAATACTAATACAATTTTATTAGATCAGGAATGATTCAAAAATATAACACTGATTATGTTTTAGGAAATAAGAATCTCATGCTATGACATATACAAATTAGTACAGTCTTTATGGAGCAACTGACATAATCTACCAAAGCAAAATGGTATAACCTGTGAGACATATTACCTTATAGTATTTATGATAGAAAACTACTAACAATTAAACTCCCATAACACAGAAATTCACCCAAACAAATTCCAGTGTGATTGTGAGTGTGCAAGTGTATTTTACACGCAGAGTGTGTGTGCATGCACACACACATGCACTGCACATACACACATGTGTATTTATACACAGACAGAGGTGGAAAGGGAAATGGGAGCCAGAAAGAGAGAATACTAAATTAAGTAAGAGAAAGAAAGTCAGGCCGTTCCATATCCTAGTGTTTAAAGTATAAAAAATTGAAACAATCTGACGAAAATCTGGAATACTATATAGCTTGGATCTTTGTAATGAATTAAGACAAATTACAGGTCTTGTTAATTAAATTACTTGTTTTAAGCACGAAAAGCAGTAGGTACTCCAGATCAAAATTTATTAAATAAGGTCTCATCTTTTATATTTTTATAACAGAATACTGTATTAAAGTAAGTTATAAGGATAAAAGTTACACTAAAATGAAAATTTCCTAATTGAAATCTGAGTCTCCATACAGTCTAATTTTGTGACCTTGAGCAAGTTACTTATCCACTCTCTGCATTTATTTGCATGACATAAATATATATGTATGTATTATGATACCAAAATCCAAGGTCAAGTGAAACATGTATCAGGAGTTTTTGACAAAGGTGGAAATCATCACAAACGTGTGGGAGTCAGAGGCTAGGTAAAACAAAAAATGGAACAATGTGCTAACAATGGTCGAAAGTACTAATACCAACCTAGAACTGAGCATTAAATAAAGACAAAAAGATACACATGACAACCCTTTAATGTATGTTCTGTAATCCGCAATCTGGAAGGGAAGGAAAAGAGAAAGAGATAAGAGAGAAAGGGAAAGAAATAAAGAACCTGCCATGGAGGTGGGCTGGTGGAGAGGGGAGGGAACTGGGGACACTGGTGGTGGGAGATGAGCACTGGTGGAGGGATGGGAGCTGGAACACTGTATGACCAAGACCCAAATATGAACATCATTGTAATTGTATATTTCACTGTATCACTGTATCCTGTCTTCCCATTCATCATCGATTGGCTCGGCGGGCACCAGTAACATCTCCATATGTCCTGTCTCATGCTAGTAGAGCCCAAGGGTACCTGCTTGCTCCAGGAACATAAAGAGCCTCAAACCATTCCATCAGGTCATGGGAATGAGGTCTAAAATTGTTACTGGTATTTTGGCCAGGTCTAAAATTGTTACTGGTACTTGGTCTAAAATTGTTACTGGTACCAAATACGACACGGGTAGCTTGCCAGGCTCTGCCGTCTGGGTAGCATATTGTATATTGTATATTTCACGGTGGTATAATAAAATACTTATTAAAAAATAAATAAAATAAAAATTGATATAAAAATAAAATAAATCTATCAAACAAGTTTTGGAAAAAAAAAAGAACCTGCCATAGAGGCAGGCTAGAGGAGGGTGGAGGGAATCAGGGACATTGGTGGTGGGATGTGTGATGGAACACTATATGACCGAAACCCAAGCATGAACACCTTTGTAATTATATATCTCATGGTGCTATAATAAAATATTAAAAAAGAAATAACTTTCAGAAAGAATTTTACAGCTGCACATTTTACAGCTACACATAATTTTGTTCCTTTTTAATTGGATGGGAGTATATTATCAAGCATGCTGCTTAGAATTTGAAAATAGTATGGACTACAGTGATAACATATAATGCTAAAATATTTCAATACTCCATTCTTTCATTTATAGACTTAAATTTATCTGTGTATATGTCAACAATCCCCTAAAGATTAATTTTCTTTCTCACTAACCTCTTACAAAGTACTAAAAATATATATAGAACAACTTCCTTATGTAAAATAGACTAAATTAAAAACTTCCATTACTCTTAAGTACTTTATCTTATATGTATTGAAGTAACATGGTTTACAATAGTGATAATACTTAATACAAAATGACTGCACTACCAACAAAGTACCAAAAATCCTCCAGTGTTCTTAGGTCCCTTCTAATTATCCTTCTACCACACCCCACCAAGTGTCTTTAAAACAAACCTCTTAAAAATGTAATATTTTAAAAATTAAGAAATGCTAAGATGCAAAAATTATTATTACCATATACAAGATATTTTAGTTGAAGATTTTTAACAGCTTCTTCCACAGTAGGTTTATACTCGAGGAAACATGTGTAAACTCCACTCATAGTCTCCTCAAAGTTCTGGAATATGAGACTTCCTGTATTTGTTACTTGTACAGTGCTGTTTTCTAATAAAGGAATAAAACACATCATTAATGGCTTCAATTACATGAGACTGAGTAAAACTATAGGGTATTTTCTAAACAGAGAGAGAATTTACCACCAAATCACTGAAATAAATGTTATATGCTTGAGCAGGTGCTAGAATAACAGTCATAGTGTCAGACTATCATTAAACAGAGTTCAGATTTTTGTTTACCTAAATAGTAAGAAACTAACATTTACATATATATATATATATATGCTCTTTGCATTGGACTAGTTATTTATATATACACATCCACAATCATGTTATTGTATGTACGTATTTTAATGTACAGATATATGAGAGATATATTTTATCTTTATTTCTATTATGTTTCTATATTTTGGCTTGGGTGCCACTCCCAGCTGTGCTCTGGAATCCCTCCTGGCTGTGCTCATCAGGCTATATATGTCACCAGGGTCAAACCTGGGTCAGTTGCATAGAAGGCAAATTCCTTCAGTTCTATACTATCTCTCAGGTAATTCATACATATTTTATGATAAATAATTTCCTCAGCAAGCTTATGAATTTCATATGAAATGATAAAACAGTGTACCACAACAAAGACTAATTCAATAATCACATTAACTACTAGAGATTTCTTGCCACTACACAATCTAGGTCAAGGTTTGGATATATCCTTAAGTATTGCAGAAGAGAATAGAGTCACAGATAACAGAGGTAAGCTGTGAGAAGTTAGAAATATTTAAAAGGTCCTTTATACCTTTGTATTTTGACATGCTTCTTCAACCATCACACTGGCAAAAATCTATGCTGTGTTTTGGGGAAAATGACAGATTTAGAGGAATTTTTTAAAAAGTACATTTCTGCCTTTCTCACAAACTGTTAATTATAGAGTAAGAAATTAGTCTTTCAGAAGTCCAGTTCCTTCATTTGTAAAAATTGTTGTGTCTGCTATAGGGGCAGGCTTGGGGAGTGGTTGGGAATACTGGAGATAATGGTGGTGGGAAGTTGTAGTGATGGTGGGACTGGGGTTGAATATCGAATGCTGTAACAAATGAACATGAACTACTATGTTTAAAACGGGTGTAGAAGCCCACTAAGTTCAATATTGAAATTTATCATAAAATAGTGAAAGCAGTAACACAGATGGCCCAATTTGCATGTAACAGCTCAGTAAAAAAGTTTATGGCTTTATCAACACCATTATGAGATATATGTTGTAATAAGTGATATAAAGTAAATGAATTAGTGCCTGAGGGGAATTAGTGCCCCTTGGGATGTAGGTGGGAAACTAAGGACTTTGGTAGCAGTAAGGGCACATCGGTGGTGGGACTGGTGTTAGAATATTAAATACCTGAAACAACTGTATTGTAAACAACTTTGTAAATCATAGGGTTTAAAACATTTTAAATTATTTTATTCATTTTTGTTTGTTTGTTTGTTTTTGGCATTTTGGGTGACACCCAGCGATGCTCAAAGGTTACTCCTGGCTCTTTACTCAGGAATTACTCTCGTGGTACTTGAGGGACTATATGGGATTCTGGGGATTGAACCAGGGATTAATGTTGGCCACGTGAAATACTATTGCTATACTATTGCTCCAGGCCCTCAATATAAGTACAGAAACAGGAGCAAGCCCTGACCACTGCTATGTCCCAAAAAATAAAACCAAAGATTTTGAACCAAAAATACTAAGAGATGGATATTATGCAGATTTAGAGACCATTGCATTGAGAAGACTTAAAATCCTAAAATGGATGCAAAAATAGTAGATCAAAATAAAATAAATATAAAACTAGTACATCAAAATGAAAAAAAAAACAAACTACTGCTGGAGTTCTCCCTTTCACAACCTTTGGACCAACAGAGGTCACTGGGCCTGCAGGGAGTACCCTGGGGCCAGAGTTCTCTGGGAACTGAGCTGTTGTCAGGAAACTTGACACTTCCAGGAATAATATAGATTAACTGTCGTTTATTGCTGATGGCTGGAGACATGGGAAACAACTCTTTGGATTTCAACAATACTCGAACCTTGCCTCTGCCTTAGATCATTAAGGACAGTGCTCCAGCAACTTCTTTCTAGTCATAATAATACCCTACTTCTCTTCACCCCTGCTATCAGTGCAAATCCCCTCTGTCTCTATCACACCATTGTCCTGCCCAAGTAAATTTGGTCACATGACACCCGAGTCATGAGCATTCATTACCCCTGACTTGAGGAACTATCCTGTTTCCTGGGGTCCAGGTAGTTGTGGGACAACTCAAACTACTAACAGAACTGAAAACAAATACTGACAGCAAATAGCAGTAGTAGAGATGCAAGAAGCATCGTCTCTCACAACTGGATGAATGAACTAAATGAAAAATCAACAGATGGGGCTGAAGAGACAGTACACTGGGTAGAGAGCTTGTGTGCCCAAGTCATCTTGGTTCAATCTTCAACACTCCATATGGTATCCCAAACCCTGACAGGACTGGTTTTTCAGCACAGAGCCAGAACAAGACCTGAGCACTGCCATAAACAAAGAAAAGAGAAAAAGAGAACTCAAGTTTTGAATGCTGCCTTAAATGAACAGTGATTGAGGATGGCTTAATAGACATATTTACTGAGTTCTCCACTTCCCAAAGGACAAATAGACACTCTTTTCTAGGAAAAATGGAATATTCTGAAGGATCTTCCACATGATACAACACAAACTGAATCATAAAGAATAATATACCAAATGCCTGCTGCTAAAGCTCTCAGCAAGACACCAGGTACTCAGGTGCAGGGTGGAGCTACTGCCTGGCTGCCCTGTGCTAGGCTGATGGAGCGTCTTGGGTTGGGGGGCAGGTTTTACTCCTTGGCCTGACCTCCCCAAGGCACACCGAAGCCAGAAAACCTCGCACAACACAACCACAGTCATCCTCAAGGTCCGGACTCCACAGCTGGACACAACCTGATCCCCATGGTGTGCAGGTGCGAAACACCCACGGGCTATCTCAAAACCTGGTATACCACAAAAGTGTGGGAGTCAGAGGTTAGATAAGACAGAGAAGGGAACAGTGTGCTAATAATCGTTGAAAATGATAATACCATCTAAGAACTGAGCATTGAATATAGGCAAAAAGATACACCTGATAACCTCTAAATGTATGTATTGCAATCCACAATGTAAGATAGGGAAGGGAGACAGAGAGAAGAGAGAGAGAACAAGAGAGAGAGAGAGAGAGAGAGAAGAGAAAGAGAAAGAGAGAAAAGAGATAAAGAACCTGTCATAGAGGTAGGCTAGACGGGGAAGGGAAATGGGGACATTGGTGGTGGTAAATGGGCACCAGTGGAGGGATGGGTGCTGGAAGACCGTATGACCTAAACTCAAACATGAATATATTGTAATTGTATATCTCACGGTGGTATAATAAAACATTAATTAAAAAAAAAATACCAAGTGCCTATTCAAAGCACAATGGATGACAGAATCATCATAATCTGAAATCAACCATGGAAAGAAAATGGAAAATATGATTTTGAGTCTAAGCAATATTATATAGAGTATGAGTCAATGAGGAAATCAGAGAGGAAAAAAATTTAAATCTAGAAAGTAAATATAACTGAAGACAGGCACTTTCAGAACACTGACATAAAGCAAAAACAAGGGGCTGGAGCAATAGCCCAGCGGGTAGGGCATTTGCCTTGCACGCGGCCGGCATGTGTTCGATCCCCGGCATCCCATATGGTCCCCGAAGCACCGCCAGGAGTTATTCCTGAGTGCAGAACCAGGAGAAACCCCTGAGCATTGCCGGGTTTGACCCCAAAGAGAAAGAAAAAAAACATTTTTCTCCCTGAAAGTGTCCAGATTCACATGACTTTACTACTGAATTCTAACAAACTTCCAAAGATGCTAAATAACTGGTAATTTTCTAGTTATTCTGAGTGCAGTATTGCTCTAATATCAAGTAGAGACAGAATAAAACCAAACAACACCAACATAAAAGTAAAGACCATGTAATGAAAAAGAGATGCAAAGAAGTAAAGACCCTCCATAATAGCAAAGCAGAATCAACAATAAATTAAAAGCATTCTATAGGATGACTTAGATGGACTTGTTCCAGAAACCCAAAGTTGGTTCAGCATATGCAAATAATTTTATATACTACAACAGCAAAAGGAAAGATAAAATCATGATAATACCAACAAATTTTGTGAAAAATCTGACAAATTTATTTTAAGAAACTGTCAACAAGAGAATTTATCCTAGTAATAAAAATATCTATCTCTCAAATCACAGTGAAAATTGCAAACACTAAAGTAGAACACAAAGCAAGATGTCCAAATCAGTACTATTATTCAACACTGTGTCCAAAGTCCTACTCACAGCAATTATGAAGAAAAAATATAAATGATTCAAATTGAAAAGACATTAGTTTCTAATTGCAGATAACTTGATAAACACAATTAAAACCCTAAAAAATTCACAAAGAAGCACACCAGAATAAATTAAAACCCTAAAAAATTCACACACTCACACACACACACAAATATACTAGAAAAGATTCACACACACAAAAAAAAACCATAATAGAATAATTAAATTAAATACAGATAAGTCTCTGGGTAAAGAAATCAATATACATAAATATGTTGCATTTCTATATAAAAAATAGAAGAAAAAGAAATCAAAAGCCTTCCCATTTACAAATTCATCCCTCAAAAATCAAGTATGTAAAAATCAAAAGTGAAAGTTTACATATCAAAAACTGTATGTCACTAATAAAAGAATTTGAAGAGGAGAAAGGATATGGGATATATACTCCATGTTAAGGAGCTGAGGAGAAATCATCATTTTAAAATGACCATCCCACCCTCAAGAACTAAGCAGACTCAGTGCAATCCCATCAAGAAACAACTAGCATTTTTCAAGTTTATAGAAGAAACACTACTAAAATGTTATGGAACCACAAAAAACATTGAATAGCCAAGGCAATAACAAGGGGTAAAAAATGTCAGACTTCAAATTTTCTATTTTAATTTTTTTAGAAAGTAAAAGAGTTTTTTTTTTGAAAGCATGAAGAAAGGAAAAGGAACTTTCTATGTAGGAAGAACTTAGTATAAGATTAAGTTCAGGGCCGGAGCGATGGTCAGCGGGTAGGGTGTTTGCCTTGCACGCGGTAGTCCATGCTGGCCCAGGTTCGATCCCGGCATCCCATATGAGTCCCCCTGAGCATCGCCGGGTGTGACCCAAAAAGCAAAAAAAAAAAAGACTAAGTTCAAATTTCCCAATTTTAAACTGAACTATCAAATAATAAAATGTATGATACTAGAATAAAAGCAGATCAATAGAATGGAATTTACAAGCCAGAAATAAAATTCTCTGCTATATTGAGAGTTGATATATATAAAAAATCTAAGAGTATAAAATGGAGAAAGGAAAAATTATTCAACATATGGCACTAGAAAGCCTAAAAAATGGCCAATGAGATAACACAGCTTTGCATGCAACTAACCAGAATTCAATCTCCAGAATTCCATATGGTTCTCAAAGCCCTCCCAGGAGTGTTACATGAACACAGATCTATGAGTAAGTCATGCTCACCTCCAAGTGTGAGCTCCACCCCCAAGAAGTAAAGAAAAGCTACAAAAGAATGAAATTGAACCATGATCTCATACCATGCACAAATGTCCACTCAAATGAATTAAAAGCTTGAATCCTTAGATGTTAGGCTTGAATCCATAAAATGCATAAAAGAAAAGATAAGGAAAACAGTCCATCATATTTGCTTCGGTATTATCTTCAGTGATCTAATTCCATTGACAAGGAAAACAAAAGTAAACAAATGGGATTAGATCAAACTAAAAATCTTTGGGAGTGCGAAACGCTATCACTGAAACAAAAAAAGACACCCCATGGGAGAAAATATTTAGACACCACACAAATAACAAAGAGAAAATATCCAGGTGTATAAAGGCTGACAGAACTAATGAATGAATGAATGAATAAATAAATAAATAAATAAGAACTCCATAAATAAATTGGTAGAAGAGCTTAACAGTCAATTTTCCAAACAATACTCAACAAAAAGTTATAAAGAAAAACTCTGAAAAGCCCAATATGCACTTGAAAAAAACTCAACTTCATTGATTATTAAGGAAACAATAATCATAATAGAGGATATATTCTTAAGACAATAAGAACCTCCTATATTAAAAACACAAAAACAAGTCATGGCAGCCCATGATGAAAAGCAATCTTTATTTGATTTGGTAAAAATGTAAATTGATTAAACTTACATGGAAAGCAACATAGAAATTAATCTATGTTGCTTTTTTTATTACTCTAAATAAAAAATTAAAACAGAACTACTATATCAATTCCACTGCTATACATATATGCAAAAAGAAACTCAAAAGCTCCAATTCAAAGATATATATACAAACCTATGTTTCATTGTGATACTATTTAAAACAGCTACATTCTGAAAACTAAAGTACCAATGAAAGATGAGTGAATAAAGATTTTATATATTTACATATTATATATATTTATGATATAATATACATTACATATATAATATATTCTAAAATAATATATTATTGTTATATATTATATCGTTATATTATATTATATATTATTATATATAATTATTGTAATTATATTATAATATATAATATATTATATAAAATATACATTACATATATAATGTAATAATGCCCAGCTATAGAAAAAAATGAATCTTGTCTCTTGAAATAATGTGGATAGAACTAGAGGGTATTGTGTTAAGAAAAGTTTAGTCAGGAGAAAAACAATTAGAGTATTATCCTACTGCTATGTGAGAAGTGAAGAAAGAAATGGAATAGACAATGCTTAATAAAGTCAAATAGATTCTGACCAAGGCCTACTTCAAAGGAGTGGGAGGAGCAGACTGAAAGTTCTACTGGACTATATGGAAGGGATATTGTCACTTTGGTGACTGGAGTGGTATGGCAACTTTGAAACTCTAAAATATTTAAGATGGAAGCACCGCAGTTACTTCAATAAAAATAACACAGAAAGTTGGACTGCAGAGAAGGCTCAGAGAGTCAACTTTGGTACCTGACATAGTACCATGATGTATATAGTCCTGCAGTCCCTTGAGCACCAAACCTCTTTGCCCTGAAAGTCTCAGAGCATCAATAGGGTTGCCCTGGGAACATTAGCACTTCTAGCCCTGTGCAACACAAATTACTAGAACCTAACTGTCTAGCACAGTTGACCAAGAATTGCCAGGAATACTCTAGTGGCCCATAAGTATTGCTCGGGAGGCCCCAAAACAAGAAGTAAGAATTTTAAAAAGGAAAGAAATAATATCTATTTATTAATAAAAAATAAATAAATGTGCCAAAAGATAGTGAAAGTATTTTTCAAATAGATACTAGTGTAAACTAGTTAAATTAAACCATAACATTTCTTGAAATAATTTTGTCCATGAATATAAGACAAAAAATCTAAAAATTTAACTAGGTCTTGTGGAGAGAGCTCAAGTATTAGAGTATTTGCTTAGAATATGCACAGCCCTGAGTTCAATTGCTAATACACCCCACCTTCCTTCCCTCAACATAAGCTAACTGTGACCCAGAGCCAGGAGCACGAACTCTAATTTTATCCCTTTATGGAGATTTACTTTTGTAAAATCATTTATAGATAGTCCATGTTCAAAGTTCATTTGCATTCTCAGTGACATGTCAAAATATATTGTCATTCTTATACATACATTATTAACAAATTCTGATTGGGTAACTGAGTTCATTTCAGAAACTTAACAAAAAGGTTAAGATTACTTTTAAAATATATATATTCTTATAAAACTCATGGAGTACGTTTTCTGGTGTGTCTACAAATTAAAATCTGTCCAAAATGTGGGTACCATCTATATTGTTGCACACACACACACACACACACACACACACAATTTATAAGAAGCAGAAGAAACTGATAATGTGTATGGTACAAATATTTTTTATTCTGAATATATTCAGCTATATCAACTTAATTGTGCTAACTGAAACAAAATCCTACCTGAAACTATTTTTCCTTTTGGCCCATGCCACTGGAATGTTGGGTCTACCAATTCAGAATTCCGTGAGTCGTTGAGTTGTACATAACAAATGTGGACTCCTTTGGTGAACCATAACATACACGCTCACTGAAACGAAAATTAATGTTCTAGTTATACTTTGCTTTTTTATTTGTTGTGATCTATAATTTTGTGCTTTCATAAATTTTCTTTGCATCATTTCTATTATTTGGTGAGAACTATATTTCATTACATTCCATGTTACTAGCATCAAAAAATACACAGAAGTACATCCATCATTTGGCTATGTATATGTATTTAATCTAACCATAATGCTTTAGTGTTTATATTCAAAGTTAACACATAATAATTTATTTTATTCTCAGACTATTATATTAAAACTTTGTCTTGCACAATGGAACACTATGCAGCTGTTAGGAAAAATGAAGTTATGAAATTTGCCTATAAATGGATAGATATGGAGAGGATCATGGTGAGTGAAATTAGCCAAAAGAGAGAGACAAATATAGAATGACTGCATTTGTTTGCATGACATAAATATATAAAAATATATATATATATATATATACATATTATGATACCAATATCCAAGGTCAGGCGAAATGTGGATCAGGAGGTCTTGCCAAAGGTCGAAACTACCACAAATGTATGGGAGCAGAGGTTAGGTAAGACAGAGAAAGGAACAGTGGACCAATGATTATCGAAAGTCTATTACAATTCATAACATGTAAGAGAGGGAAGAGAGAGAGAGAGAGAGAGAGAGAGAGAGAGAGAGAGAGAGAGAGAGAGAGAGAGAGAGAAGAGAGAAAAGAGATGGAGAACCTGCCATGGAGGCAGGCTGTGGGGAGGGTATCGGGGACATTGGTGGTGGGAGGTGGGCACTGGTGGAGGGATGGGTGCTGGAACACTGTATGGCTTTAAACCCGAACATGAACATTTTTGTAATTGTCAAAAAATGAATAAATAAATGTAAAAAAAAATAAAACTTTATCTTGCAAACATCAAACTAGAAAGAAATTGAAATGAATTGTTCCCATTGAAGAAATCCCAAAAAATAATGTACTGTACTGAATTTACCTGGCACCTTGAAGATAAATGCATAGCTTTTATTTATGCATTTGGATAAATGCTTATATTTTATCTATCTTTTATTTATTTATGTCTAAGGCGTATTAACACCATTTCAAAGCATTTGATGCCACGTCAACATGTAAACTCAAGGAAAACAATTATAGTGCATAAATAATTTTTATTTTAATCATTATTTTTCCAATTTGCTTTAGGTTTAAAGGTTCCTGGTAATTAAATATGAAAAAAAAGTATTCTGTAGGTGATACAAAAAGAAACATGGTAATTATTCCATTCTTTTTTTTCTTGTTACTTTTCTGGCCACATCCAGCAGTGCTCAGAGCTTACTCCTGGTTCTCTAACAGACAGGGATCACTCATAAGGTAGTGCTGTGGGGGCCCATCTGGGGTGCCATGGATAAAACCTGGCTCAGGCTCATGCAAGGCATGTGAAAGGCCTGCTATACTACACCGCTGGCCTGCTTATTTATTTTTGTTTGAGCTGTTTTAGGGGTCATTCCTGTTGGGGATCAAGGGTCCAAGGACACTCACAACAGTTATCAAGGGCTTCCAGGCTCAAGAGACCATGTATTTTCATGGATACTACAAAAGGCATGTGCTCCACCAATCAAGCAAAATTCCTACCTATTCTTTTGAGTTTATAAATTAATAGTCCTACCTATTCTTTAAGTTTATAGAAAAGGTTATAACAAATCCAACTACATATCAATGTTTCACTATTTCACCACTTAGAAACATTTTGTGATCACTGAGATAAAAATTGGTTTTGAGATTCAAAAAATATTACTACTTGGGGCCACACCTGGTAGTTCTTAGGTGTTACTTCTGGCTCTGTGAGCAGGAGTAGTTACTCTCTTGGTAGTGCTCAAGAAACCATGTGCAGTGCCTACAATCCAACAAGCACTGTATTCTTTTTTGTACCAATAATCAAAATTTTTAACTTAAAAAGATTGTCTCGAAAGATTTACATTAAGCTGTTTATTAAATATGAGACAACTTTCTAGATGTGAAGGCAGTTCTACTGTAAACTGGATATTAGTTTTAGTCATAAGTTGATGCTGAATTTTAGCAAATTATTTTCTAAATTAATCAGTTTGATAATATACTAGCTTTTTATTCCATAGAAGGATGTAGGTATCACTATCACTATCACTACCTTCCCATTCATCATCTATTTGCTAGAGCGGGCACCACTAATATCTCCATACATCCTGTCTCATGCTAGTAGAACCCAAAGGCATCTGCTTGCTCCAGGATGTAGGTATAGGAAACAAGAATGATTGGGGAAATATTAATCTTTTGGCCAAAAAATAGTTAAAATTTAAACAAATGTAACTTTTTGTAAAATTAATGAAAATATATTATTACCTGGAAAATTTGATGATCCCACTATTTTCGTTGATTCTTTTGTCAAACGAAAACCTCTTGGTAACCGAACCAAATATCCAGCTACTGGAAACAAAAGACCAAAATTTACTTTCTCAAAAATTCTAAGATTTTTACAGTAAAGTATCATAGCACACTTGAACTTGGTTAAAATAAAACCAATAAATCTACCTCCTTTAAAATGAGCTATCCCCAGCATTATAGACAATAGCCAGAATCTGGAAACAACCAGAGTGCCCGAGAATCGATGACTGGATAAAGAAACTTTGGTATATCTACACATGGAATACTATGCTGCTGTCAGGAAAAATGAAGTTATGAAATTTGCCTATAAATGGATGAACATGGAGAGGATAATGTTGAGTGAAATTAGCCAGAAGGAAAAAGACAGATATAGAATAATTGCATTTATTTGCATGACATAAATATATATATGTACATATTATGATACCAATATCCAAGGTCAGATGAAACATGGATCAGGAGGTCTTGTCAAAGGTGGAAATTATCACAAACATGTGGGAGTCAGAGGCTAGGTAAGACAGAGAATGGAACATTGTGCTAATAATTGTTGAAAGTGTTAACACCAACCTAGAACTGATTATTAAATACAGGCAAAAAGATACATATAACAACCTCTTAATGTATGTATTGCAATCCACAATGTGGAAGGGAAGGAAAAGAGAAAGAGAAAGAAATAAATAACCTGCCATAGAGGCAGGCTAGGGAGGGGGAGGGAATCGGGGACATTGGTGTTGGGAAATGGGCACTGGTGGAGGGATGGGTGCTGGAACACTGTATGACCAAAACCCAAATATGAACATCTTTGTAATTGTATATCTCAAGGTGGTATAATAAAATATTTTTAAAAAATTAAATGAGCTGTCCCAAGAGTATGCCCCCATCACACAGTGAAATTAATCTAGCAATGACTTATTATATCATGCCTCCAGAATACTCACTCCATTTTAATGTATAAAACTCAGGGTGTTAGAACATTGTAAGACTAAACCCAATCACAAACCATTTTGTAACTGTGTAGCTCATGATGACTCAATAAAGTCATAAAAAATTACACAACCCCTATTCTTGTATGCCCATGTTGCAAGTTTCTCCTCCTTCACACCTTATCGTTTCTTACTTTTTGTAGTGCATCATCACCTTTTGTGTGTTGTTTTACGTTATATCAATTCTTCATGCACACATTAGTTTTTCTTGTTAAAGTATAGTTTACTCAAACTTCATGAATAGCAAGGGTCAGTATACCTACCAATTTATTACAATGAGGGGCCAGAGTGATAATACACCGGGTAGGGTATTTGCCTTGCATGCGACCCACAGAGGTCCATCTCCAGCATCCCATATGGTCCCCCAATACCACCAGGAGTAATTCCTGAGTGCAAAGACAGGAGGAAGGAAGGAAGGAAGGAAGGAAGGAAGGAAGGAAGGAAGGAAGGAAGGAAGGAAGGAAGGAAGGAAGGAAGGAAGGAAGGAAGGAAGGAAGGAAGGAAGGAAGGAAGGAAGGAAGGAAGGAAGGAAGGAAGGAAGGAAGGAAGGAAGGAAGGAAGGAAGGAAGGAAGGAAGGAAGGAAGGAAGGAAGGAAGGAAGGAAGGAAGGTCACTTCAATGTTTGGCCATCACTACCTGACGTGTATTTTGAAAAAGACAGGAAGAGCATTTGATTCTGGAAACTGAAACATGTGGCCTCTGCCAGAAGCCAAAGGCTAACTAACATCCCCCAGGTGCCTGCAGCATATCGCCAAGGGCATCTACAGCGCTGCAGGAGCGCTGGGCCGTCGGGGTGGCCAGTAGCCCCTAGTCTACAAACTCAACTCCGGGCATTGTAGGGATCTCTTATGTTCCAACGTGATTTGCTCAGTCACGTCCCTCTCTGTGTAAGTGTAGAGTCATGCTTCACTAAGAAATGGACAGCTCCTGTGCGGCGGCCTTGAATACTTGACACCACAGGGCGCATGTGATAGAAAAAGCAGCTTCCGCGAGGCCCCAGAGTCGCTCCCGGGTGGCATCGACGCCTCACCTGACCCCCCGGGCGCCTGTACTATGGAGGCGGAGAGAAGGAGGATGACGACGGCCGGGAAGAACTGGGAGCCAGTAAACCGGGTCCGCCGCCTGCCCCGCCGCGGCTGGCGGGGGGCCGACGCCTCCATTCACACGCCGCCGCCTGCCCACCGTCGGCGCAGAAGGTCGTTAACCTGCGCGCGCCCCGCCCACTGCCGGAAGTTGAAGGACGGACCGGAAGAACGACCTCAAAGGAGGAGAAGACACTTCCGGCACTGAGGGGGCGGGGTGGGCTCGGCGCCTAAACTGAGAGACAAAGCAGTAACGTCAGCTCTGAGGTACGTTTTTGCAACTGTGCAGAGGAGTGAGGTGGTCTCGGAGCAGTTCAGTCTTGACTGGGAGCTGGGAAGACTGGAAGAATGTTAGAGCTGCCATTAACTGCTGTCCCCTCGCGTTGCATTTCCCGTGAGTTCTTGCACCAAGATTCCATCTGCTTTTCTTGGGAGGCTGAGCCTGCTCAAGGACCAGGCCAGAAAAAGACGTGAACCAAGGCATCAACTTTCCTGGAAGGATTAAGTGACTCTACTAGTCCTTTATGAATGTCCTGCGAGGAAATTTGACACAAGCAATACACGCCAACTAGAAATGTTGCAAAAGAAATGTAAGGCCTTCCAGCCCAGGGAGACAGTTAATGGAAAGATGGAAATAAATTACTTTAACCAGAATGGACTTAAGCATTTTCTCCTGGAAAGATCGCCTTTTCCACCAAAGTTCAAAAAAATGTATTAAACCATCCAATTGCCCAAGAAGGCTTTTATAAGACCATGAAAGAGAATCTTGCCCTTTTTTAGTGGGGGAAGGGGTTTTTAGGGATGGGTAACTGAATCTACTTAAGCAGAACCTCTATTAGAGAGAGGTGATAAAAATTAATCTTATGCTGTCATTTCAGTTAAAATTAAGAAAGCTGTGATAAAAATTAATCTTATGCTGTTATTTCAGATATTTGAAGAATGAAGTTTTACCAACCACATTTAGAACACTTATGGCTAAACACAAAAAAAAAAGTGTATTGTAGCTTTTTTGTGTGTGATATTCTAGTTACTATATTTGTTTTATTTTTTTATTTAATCACTGTGAGATAGTCTGAATAAAGCTATTTATAATTAGGTTTCATACAGTGTTCAACATCCATCCCTCCACCAGTGCACATTTCCTGACATCAATGTCCCGAATTACACACACATTTGTGCACGCGCACACACACACACACACACACACAACCTGCCTCTATGGTAGGCACTTCTCTCTCTGTGTCTCTCTTTTCTCTCTCTCTCTCTCTCTTCTTTAGCGCATTGTGGTTTGCTAAATACCTTTACCTAATTTCAATACACAATTCTAGTCTAGTATTACTATTTCTAAGTATTACTGGCAAACTAGTCCCTTCTCTATCTTACCTACCCTCCACTCCACACACACTTGTGTTAGATTCAAACCATTGACAAGTGTTCTTGGCCCCTGTTTTCAATGGCCTTGGATATTAGTCTCATACTGTTTTTTAAATATCCCACAAATGAATGCAGTCATTCTATATCCTTCTGACTCATTTAACTAAGCATGATATGCTCCATATACATCCATTTATAGGCAAGTAGCTTACCTAAGGATGTAAAGAACCTATACAAAGAAAGCTAAAAATCATTGCTTAAAGAAATAAGAGGACATTAGGGAATAAAGAAACAACGTCTGTTCATGGATTGCGAGAATTAACATCAAAATGGCAATATTCCCCAAAGCATTATATAGATGCAGTGCAGTCCCTTAAGGATATCCATGATGAATAAGCGGCTGTCGAAGGATGAATTATGAAATTTACCTGCAAATGGATGGACATGGAGTTACACTGGTGAAATTAGTCAGAAGGAAAAGGACAGATATAGAATGACTGCATTCATTAATAGGATATAAATAGATCCAGTGTTTTAATAAAATGGGAAATGGTAATGGCAGATTAAAACTCACCACTGAATATACACAAAGAGACTTAAGTGATAACTCTAATTCTGCAGGGCTAGCCACAATGTGTAAAATAAGAGGGAGAGAGGATGCAGAGCAGAGAGGAGAGTAGAGAGAGAGAGAGGAAACTGGGGGTACCTGCTGGGGGCCGGGGGGGGGGGGAGGGGGGGGGACATTGGTGTGGTGGGGCCTGGTGAGGATGGGTGCTGGATCTGTTTCCGACAATAGACACTGTAATGTATGTTCACGGTGGTTTAAAAAATTTTAAAAAGGATATCCATGATGTTTTTAAAAGAAATTAATCCAAACTCTTTAGCCTAAGTCCTCCTTCCCATATATTGTAATACAAATGTCAACAATTCTATGTGTGAATGCACTCTCATTGTAGTACAGGTATCATTGTCCCTCAAGTCTGAGATTTAAGTTATATAGCATGTTCCCAGCTTTACTAAAGCCATTTTTATAACTTCAACTCCTACCATACTGGTCTATATCATATAAATGCAAGGCATTCAAAAAAGCTCCTTTTTCCTTCTAGTCAAACTTTAAAAGTTTCTTTAAAAACAGGACCATATGGAAACATTTCTGTAGAACTATATCAATATTTTAAGAACAGACTGGTTCTTAATAACAAATAAAAGAAACCTCTGAAGATTTCTGAGTTTTCTGGCTCTATGTTTGCTTGTGTTGACTGGGAAATTCTAAACAGTAAAGTTTATTCCAATGAGCTCATTCACTTATTCTAAAATTCCAATCTGTACAATGTCCTAAATTAAGGTCAGGCTGTACAGATATGTTTCAGTGAAGAAAAACCTAAATAATTTGACTCAAGGCAGCATTTTTGTCAAAATATTGCAATTCGTTTAGGTATATTTAGTGCAAATATGTTTACTGAATAGTGTTAACACATTGTTTATATGTATCTTACTAAGGTCTTAATTTCTTATAATCATAAGCTTATGATTTTACATATAATTTTGTACCAAATTTATTTTACATATTATTTTACATATAATTTTGTACCAAATAAATCATAAGTCTGTAGACTTCTTGAGAAGGGAATTATTCATACCTGTAATTTTATTTACTTGTGTTTCTTACTAAAATTTTTCTTCAGCTCATCAGTCTGTCCAGTCTTGTCTTTATTACTTTTTTGTCCAGTCTTGCCTTTAGTGGAAAGTACTAATATCTAACTGGAAAATAGGATATAGATACTTTTCCAATTATGGAAAGTTGATTGCTGAAATTAAGAATCTGTATCCATGGTTTTATTTTTACTGAAGTTGGGAAGATCCTAAAAGCTGAATTCATATACTCAAACTCCACTACAGCAGATCCTTAACTAATGTTTTCATTAAAATGATGATGGGGGGAAAAACTATTTGCTCTAGATATACCAGCTCTGCTTTAAGTGATATGCAGTGTCACTTAAAAAAATCAATTTCAAGAATTTGTGGATGACCTTAGAAGCCAAGATTAAGTATCTGGAATTCTTGTAGTAGTTTTCATGTGAATCCAAAACAACTGAAGTGGAAGGGTGAAATGCAGGATGAATTTAATAGGTCGCTTTAAATTTCACCAATGAAACAGGTAACCCATTAAACATGTGGCCAATAAAAATAGATAGTGATTAATCATCAGAGAGATGCAAATCAAAACAACAATGAGATATCATCTCACCCCACAGAGACTGGTGCATATCCAAAAGAGGAAGAACAAGTGCTGGCATCGATGCAGGAAAAAGGGAACTTTCATCCATTGTTGGTGGGAATGTTGACTGATGAAGCCTTTTTGGAGAACAATATGGACATTCCTCTAAAGACTAGACATCAAGCTCCCATTTGACCCAGCCATGCCACTCTTGAGAAGCCAAAAACACACAACAAAAACCATCTGCACCTTCATTTTCATAGCAGCACTATTCACAATAGCCAGAATCTGGAAAAAACCAGAGTGCCTGATGACTGGATAAAGAAACGATGGAACATCTACGCAATGGAATACTATGCAGCTGTTAGGAAAAATGAAGTTATGAAATTTACCTATAAATGGATGGACATGGAGAGGGTCATGTTGAGTGAAATTATCCAGAAGGAAAAAGACAGATATAGAATGACTGCATTTATTTGCATGACATATATATATATATACACATATTATGATATATCCAAGGTCAGGCGAAACATGAATCAGGAGGTCTTATCAAAGGTGAAAATTACACAAACATGTGGGAGTCAGAGGTTAGGTAAGACAGAGAAGGGAACAGAGTGCTAATAATTGTTTAAAGTGCTAATACCAAACTAAATGCATTAAATGCAGGCAGAAAGATACACATGATAACCTCTAAATGTATGTATTGTGATCCACAATGTGTAAGAGAAGGAAGAGAGAAAGAGAAAGAGAAAGATAATAAACCTGCCATAGAGGCAGGCTGGGTGGGGTGGGGAGGGAATTGGGGACATTGTGGTGGAAATGGGCACTGGTGGAGGGATGGGTGCTGGAACACTGTAAGACATAACCCAAATATGAACATCTTTGTAATTGTATATTTCACGGTGGTATAATAAAAATATTAAATTAAAAAATAGTAGTATACCTGGGGTGAGAGATGGCAGTAAATCAAAGCCCCAACCCCTCTTTACATATGCCCATACCAACTGCAGGATGGGATAGGGGCCACATCCAGACAGATGACATACTCAGATACAGAGGCAGAAACATATACTGAGCATAGGAGTCTCACCAATGTGCATTGTAGCTGTGGTCGAACACTAAGAAAAACTGGGATAGAAGGACAGAAACTGCTGAGGTGAAGTTTGAAAGAGGTTATCATCAGGTACAGATGTATATGGATCCCGCCCACAATCATGCAACAGCAGGCTGGAGACTAAGGAAAATTACAGCAAATTATTATGGAGACCTTGGGGTACAGTCCAGGAAAGCCCTAGGGACATAATTTCAGACTACAAAAGAGTACATGGGATGGAGAATGATTCATAATAGAAAAAGGTCATATACTGGAGTCAAGTAGACTACCGGGGATGGGACCAAGAGGTTGGGCGCTTGAACAAGCAGTGCAGTTCCAGTTAAATGAGGTTGTTCATGGATAAAGGAGTGCCCTGGATATTTGGGGACGTTCCTGAACCCATATATTTAAACAGTACTATAAACTGTTTCTTAATCTTCTGAGCTACAAATCTTAGATAAAATTCCCAGATCCCACCAACTCAAAAAAATTCACTTTTGTGCTAACAAAACCAAAGTATCTGAGTTAACAGAATATTGATGTAGTATTTATTACCTTGTATTTGTATCTGACAAATAATGAAAACATCCAGCTTTCATTATTTTTATCCTAGATATCATAGCATCAAATAAAAAATATAAGGGTAACTTAAGACCTATACAGGATAAACCTCAAATTATAAATGTTCTTTAAGTATATCACTTTAACCTTAGTTTGACAAGTAATTTTGTGCTGTATTTAATTATATGTACTTATATATAAACTATAATTCTTGTAGTTTATCTTTAGTCCACACATATGTTTAAAGACTATATTTTCACACTAAAGAAATAGTGCAGGACTAGAGATTCAGGCATATGCCTTGAATACAGTAGAGCTCTCACACTACATAATCTCCAAAATACCTCTAGAAGTGATCCCCAAGCACAGAATCAGAATAGCCTCAAGTAATGCCTTGTGTATCCCTAAGGCAAAAGTAACTAATTAATTAAAATTACATTAAGACATTGCCATTTCATTAGATGTTTTATAGTCAGTGAACATCATATACATGAAAAAATCCCAATAGGGGAAAAAATTTTAAGTTAATAATAGGAGAGCCTCAAGAGACAAATAGTGGATAAGTGATTGCTTTGTATATGTTTAACTTGAGGGATTGCATTCCTTATCACCAATACTGGTATGGTCCCCAAAGCCTTATCAGGAGTATGATTACTGAGTACAGAACCAGGAACAAACCCTTAGCACTTCTGGCCTGAAAATCAATAATTAAATAAGTTAAATAGATGACAAATGAGCATGGTTTACCTGAACATTTATTGAGAAAATGTTCATGATCATCTGGCTACAAAGATATTTTTGTTTAGTCAAAAATTTAATTATGGTATATCGATGTATATATAATAAGCAATCTAAAGTCAAAGTTCTAGCTGTTGCTAGGCAATAAGACTGTTTTTCTTCTCTGTTCTATTTTCTCACTATATTTCCTTTGGTGGAGAAAAATGTTTATCTTTACTAAACAAAAACATAACAGGAAAAAATCTTCAGAGATATTTAAAGAACCAAATAAATAACAATGTTATATCAACTGACTCTCACTTAGCAGAAATATAAGGAGTATCAGAAGTTTTGAAGCAGTTATCACAAGCAATTTCCAGTAATTCGCAAGAAGAAAAACCATGGAGATGAATTCACAGCATATGCCTGGAAAGATAAGTATCTCTAAGAGATCTATTCTTTCAGAAACAAAGGCTGTTGAGAATAGAGATTACCCACACTATTGTAATCTCTTAAGAAAAAAGAAACATGCCTTTTGTGAAAGGAATTGAAGACAGACACAACTGTAGCAGAATTGAAAAGAGATATAACCCTTCTTTTCTTAAATTTCACCCTTATCCCCCATCAGATCTGCCAGATTATCATTTACACTATCCTTATCCCCCGCCATCTGGGCCAGAATATCCATTGGCTCCTCTTAGGGATGACGTGCCCTTAGGAGATACTTGTTCAGGGTTTTTGAGTCCTGGTGGTGATGCTGATTTAAATCCAGGCATTGGCAGACGGATGCCAACATTGGTTGGTTTCAGTGACGTTAAACCTCAACATCGAGTTCCCAGACCAGACACAGGACTTCAAACAACCATTAAAAGGCAAACAACTTTATTCAAAGAACTAAAACAGGACAAGAGATGGAACTCGAGGTTAATACCAGATGTTTCCATCAGAGCAAGACTTGGAGGTAAAAAGACAAAAAAACCCAGAATGGATACAGTCAAACATAGGCTAAGGAATACAGATATAAACATTTCTATTTATAAATTAATTTAATATAAAATTCTCAAATAAAGAATTCTTGGTTTTATTTTATAGCTTGTAAGGGAAAAGCAGTAATAATGAAAATCCTTTAAGACCTACTTGTAAAGCAATATTTGTTTTTAAAAAAGTGAATTCATTAGTATAAATCGCCATCACAATGAATATATGGGATAATTTATCATAGAATGTTGATAGAACTCTAAGTATTTATGTTAAATTTTGATCATTATATAACATATCCATATATCTCTCTCCTTTAAAAATTAATATGCTTTTGGTTATTAAAAAGTTAGATTAAGGTGACTAGAGAAATAGTATAGTGGGTAAGGCATTTGCCTTGTACACAGCTGCCCTAAATTTAATCCCCAAACTCATAACACAATTCATCACATCAGACTTTAAAATCTGTATTTAGGTACTAAAATTTAACTTTATGTTCATTTTATCTCCAACTTTTAAACATGATTTTTTTGTGTGGTATGATTTCCCAGTTGGTTTTCAGGAAGTTTCAGTGCCCTTCTGGGGATTCTTGACCAATTAGATCAGAGACCTGAGCATTTTGTGCTGCTTAGGCCCTGTAGTGTTGGGACAGGGTGTGGGCCCCTGATGCTGCACCTAGTGGTGGTTGGGAAACCATGTGGTTCAGGGTTGACCACATATAAGACATGAATCTTGAACACTCTTCTACTTTCCCAGCCCTCCAAGTTTAGTCAATTCATGAGCCAAACTAAGTAAGCCATCATATTAGAAGCAGAACAGGACAGAGGAGTAGTATGGAAACAAAAGAAGTAAAAATGTCTGTTTATAACAGTTTAAAGAAAATTAGTCTTCATGTCCTAACTCTAGCCTGTTTCACCATTAATGAGCCATTATTAATAGAATATAAATAATTTCTTACAAAAGTTTATCTGTCAAGCAAGTTCACTTTTTATACATGCTATTTTCCTACATGGAAAGACTGACATTCTTTGACTTCCTTTTTTTAAAATCCAAGTCCTTTTCAGTTTTAGAGTATAGACAGGTGTTATATTCCAGAAGATGTTATATTCTGTCCTATAATCTGATTAGATATTTTCTCTCTTCACTCCCACAGGTGTCAGAACTCATCTATTATTACAGTTGCCACATTATACTAAAATTATGTTACTTACATAACTATTTTCTATTTGTTTTGAGAGGTTCAAAGCCAGAAATTCTGTTTCACATCTTTTTAAATCTGTATACTTCCACTTATGGTGTGTCAAATATTTCTTAGAAGAAATATTTGACACACTTCTAGTCTTCTAGAAGACTAGAAGTTTTTAATTCTCAAGATTTCTATCTCAAACAAACTTTTTATGACAATCGACTCCTTTATGTCTAATCCTCAGAATAACTACATGCACATAAATATATTTCTACTGCTCAAATGAGCACTTTAAATGATAAATGCTAGGCAGTTATACACTTTTATCACCATTCTAACCTGTAAATTCTAGGATTAAGAATAACTCCCAATGCTGAAGAAGTTAGACAGTCCATGGAAAGGAGAATTAATATCCAATTAACTCTATAGTAGAAAATATTTCTAGAAGAATAAAATATTTTTATTACAATGGAGGGTAGTTCACAACTGCTAAGTGGTTCAGTGTAAGGGGATGATGGTGCAAGAGATTATGGAACACTCTGGTAGTGCTGGATTCCAAAGTCTTATCTGACTGCACCTGGTCATACTTGAGGACCAGGTTGTATGAATTCTGGGCATGCACCCTACTCAAAATATTACTTCCTGTCCCTCCTATTGTACTTTTAACCTAAGCGTACATTTTGCTTTCAGGTTGGACGAGCCCAGTGAAAATCATACCGTTACAACCTCACAGTAAAGGATACTCAATAAACCATGCCTTTTCATTTAATGAGGAATCAACATGTACAGTAAGATATTTTACTGGATGCTTTCAATAATATTGAGATTTTATGATGCATAAAAATAGCTTCCATACTTAAATGCAGGCTTGTTGCATATTAAATATTATGAATCAACTTCTGCTATACCTGCAATAGTACTAAGGGAATAGTATGTAGTGGATGTTAATTAATCAAGCCCTTTCCCAATCGGAGTGAATGATGCCCATTGGAGGCTCTTCCCACCACCCTGGAGGCTAGCATCCTTCCACACTATATCCTTCAGACATTATCCAGTGATCGATGTTCTTGAGTGATAAACTAAAACTAATATAATGTATGTTGGTAAAAGAAGATAAAAGAAAAATATGTTTAACATACTGGAATGCCAAAAAATATATATTAATTGGAAGCTAAACATCTCTGTTAATCAAGAAAGAAAAATACCTTTGCAAATGGAATTGTACTTTGCTATGCTGACAGGAAGAGGGCAGTATTGAACTAAGAATATTTTAGACCACACCGGGTCCACAAAATGAGCCGAAGAAAATAAAATGAATTATTATTTTTTAAATGTAACTGGGACTGGATCTGTTGCTCACTGGACTGCAGCTAATCTTTTTTTTCCTTTTGGGTCACACCCAGGGATAGTCTTCGCTCAGGAATTACTCCTTGCTCTTCGCTCAGGAATTACTCCTGGTGGTGCTCAGGGGACCATATGGGATGTCAGGGATTGAACCCAGGTGGGCCGCATGTGAAGCAAACGCCCTACCCACTGTGCTATCAGTCTGGTCCTTATCTTTTATATGTAGAAAGGCCAAGGTTTAATACCAAGCATCAAATGTCCCCCTGAACACAACTAGCAAAGACCACCCAAGCACAAAGCTCAAAGAAGCCCCTGAACACCACTACTTGTGGCCCAAGACCAATAAATAAATAATAAATTAACTATAATATAATAGGAAAAAAAGAATAAAAAACACTTTCAGGAAGAAATTATTCCAAATTAACTCTTGATAAGTAACTAATACTCTAAATGAAATTGCATAGTTACTTTTCTTTTTAGAAGTCAAATCAAATTCTCTATACAAGAATCCAAAGAATATGTATATATCCCAAATGGCTTCATATTCCATATTAAATGTATAAAAAATAGGATTTTGTGAAGAAAAAGGGAAAGTGATTAAGAGAGGTTACTGGGGAAATCATAGTTAGCATAATATTACTGCTAGGTTTATTTCTTCGCTTGTAGAAACTTCATTCTGGAGAATTAATTGATGAGTTGTGTGCAATTTCAGACCCTTTGAGTTGGGTGTCTCACTGCTTCTGTAACATCATTATTCCTAAAGATATTCTGTAACATCATTATTCCAATTCCTAAAGGTCAACTGGTCTAAAATATGATCTTCTATCCAAAAACTTAATAACAAAAATATGTCCGTTGTACTTACTTCAGGGAGAGATGAAAGCAAATATTGCAGTTCAAAAAAGAATTCACTCTACCAGATTTCTTCACGTTAGAGTTAGCTTGCTTTCCTGCTTTGTCAGAAGTCTAGGTTTAATTTTTTCTTCATTAACTTTAGAGAAATAAAGAGCATCAAATCTTGTTAAATCTTTTGATGGCTTGTACTGCCAGAGCATAAAGAAAAATCATCTAGTATCTCTCATGTTATTTGGAGACTCTGGCATACATGCAAGAAACCCAGAAAGGTCAAATAACTATGCCACATGGCTTCAGAAGTCATTTAAATTCTTCGACCCAAATGGAAGGATGTTAGAGTCAGACAGATAGTATAGTAATTAAGTATTTGCCTTGCTTGTGATCAACTTTGGTTTGATACCCAACACTCTATTTGGTCTCCATATGCCAGGAGTGATTCCTGAGAGCAGAATCTAGAAAAATACAAGAAAAATCTTAGATCTATTCAGTTTTATAGATGAAAAGCAAAAACCTCAAAAAATAATTTAGAAGATAATGATCTGAGGTAAACAAAAATATATATACCTGAAAAAAATTCTCAGTACCTTCACTCCAGTTCTATCAAATTGAGTACAGAGTCAAGAGTAAGCCTTGAGCACATCTCGGTGTACCAAATTTTAAGACAAGAAGAATTTTTGGAAGAAAAGGGAAGGAATTTATTAAGAAAGGCAAAATAGCATGATTACTATGCATATTTTATATTCTTAATTTCTATTTCCAAAAACATATTTGGAGAAATGAAGAACTTTCTTTATAGAAATTTAAAAGTAAATAAAAATAAAACTCACAGTGAAAAGTGAAAGAAATGAAAGTCAGTTTATTAGAATATTAATAATGTGGTACCTAAGGAAAAGGAATAAGAAACAGAATTTAATAAATGAGAACTTTTAGATACACATGACAACCCTTTAATGTATGTACTGTAATCCACAATCTGGAAGGGAAGGAAAAGAGAAAGAGATAGAGAGAAAGGGAAAGAAATAAAGAACCTGCCATGGAGGCGGGCAGGGGGAAGGAACCAGGGAGGTTGGTGGTGGGAGATGGGCACTGGTGGAGGGATGGGTGCTGCAACACTGTATGACCAAAACCCAAATATGAACATCTTTGTAATTGTATGTATCACGGAGGTATAATAAAATACTTTAAAAAAGTAAGTGAGAATTTTTGATGAAATATTGAAGAGAAAGAAAATCCCACCATTGTTTTCGGCTCGGAGTGTCACGGTGGTATAATAAAATACTTAAAAAAAAAAAAAGAGGGCCGGAGCGATAGCCCAGCGGTAGGGTGTTTGCCTTGCACACGACTGGCCTGTGCCAGCCCGGGTTCGATCCCCGGCATCCCATATGGCCCCCGAGCACCGCCAGGAGTAATTCCTGAGTGCAGAGCCAGGAGAAACCCCTGAGCATTGCCGGGTGTGACCCAAAAAAAGCAAAAAAAAAAACCTTTAATTTAATTTTCTATCCTTACAACAAAAATTTCATTAAAAATTTAGAGTTAATGTCTTAAAAAAAAGAAAAAAGAAAAAAGAAAAGAAAACACTAGTTAGTGACAGTGATTGAAATAGAAGATTTTTAAAAACAATGCATAGTAGGTATCCTTGAAAAATAAAAAATAAATACTATGATAAATTAATATATGAAATCTGAGTCTCAACTATGGCATAAGTTATTGCGGGGTGAATTATACTTGATGTTAGGGATATTTTTATGCAGTTTAATATAGTTAGTAGAATACGGTGTTTCTAGCCACTAGATGCCAGTAACACCCTTCCTGGCAAAAAGAAAATCCCATCTCATAAAGCTAGAAAATGGACTGCAAAAGTAAAACCAAAACAGTACCAAAAAGGAAAAAGTACAAGAGAAGGAACTGATGAAAGGGTGAGTGTGGGGTGGATGTGGGAGTGGAGTAACGGGCACCTGATTTAGCCTTTGCTTAAGATGATGAGATATGATTTTGGGCCTGAGTGGTTTCTCCAAACACACCTAACACAGTGGGTAGGGTGTTTACTTTGCACGAGCAGACCAACCCGGGTTCTATTCCCCACCATCCCATATGGTCCCCCAAGAGCCTCCAGGAATAATTTCTGAGTGCAGAGCCAGGAGTAACCCCTGAGCATTGCTGGGTGTGACACAAAAAAAAAAAAAAAAAGATGAGGTATGAGTGCTTAAGCACTGAACAAAGAGATACTGATCTTTTATAGATACTGTATGAAGGAAAACTTTTATGTTGACTGTAATTACAACAGTTTTCTATCTGGAGCCATTTTATAACTCATAGTTTAGAAAAGGAAAATCCACAGGTAGTATTTTACTCTTTTGAGCATACAGAATTTTGGATTGGGGGGTCAAGAGTTGGAGATGTCAACACCACTTTGGCACCTTTTGATATATCAACTAGACTAAAGCTCAGCAAGAAAATACTTTAAGGAAAAAATGTGTGTGTGTGTGTGTGTGTGTGTCCTTTCACCCACAAAAGGCCAAATACACATTGTTCTCCAATGCACATGGGACAGTCTCCAAGATAGCCCGGATGGGGGGAACACAAAATATACCTCCACAAAGTCAAGAGCTTCATATAAACTATCTTCCATGACCAAGATGAACTGAAAAGAGACATTAATCATAAACATAGAGAAACAACTCAAAAACGTGAAAATTAGCTCATTACTGAACAAACAGTGGGCTAGAAAGGAAGTTAAAGAGGAAATTAAAAGATTCATGAAAACAAATGGTAATGAGACACTACCTACCAGAACTTGTGAGGTACAGAAAAAGAAATGTTAAAAGTCCATTTAAAGTATATATATATATATATATATATATATATATATATATATATATGTGTGTGTGTGTGTGTGTGTGTGTATAAATATATATGAATGTGTATACACACACATATATATATGAATGTGTGTATAAATATACATATATATATTCATCAGGAAGGGTGAAAGTGATCACATAAGTAGCTTTATTGCACAACTTAAGAAACGGAAAATGGATGGACATGGAGTCTATCATGCTGAGTGAAATTAGTCAGAAGGAAAAGGAGAGATATAGAATGACTGCATTCATTAATAGGATATAAATAGATACCAGTGTTTTAATAAATATGGGAAATGGTAATGGCAGATTAAAACTCACCACTGAATATACACAAAGAGACTTAAGTGATAAACTCTAAATATCTGCAGGGCTAGCCACAATGTGTAAAATAAGAGGGAGAGAGATGCAGAGACAGAGAGAGAGATAGAGAGAGAGAGAGAGGAAACTGGGGTACCTGCTATTAAGGCGGCCTGGGGGATGGGAGGGAGGGTACATTGGTGGTGGAAATGGGGCACTGGTGGAGGGATGGGTGCTGGAATACTGTATTACCAAGAACCAATTATGAACACCTTTGTAATTGTATGTTTCACGGTGGTATAATAAAAAAAATTAAAAAAAAAAAAAGAGAGAGAAAGAGAATGAAATAAATAACCTGTCATAGAGGCAGACTAGGGGACGAGGGAGGGAATCGGGGACATTGCTTGTGGGAAATGGGCACCGGTGGAGGGATGCGTGCTGGAACACTGTATGGCTGAAACCCAAATATGAACATCTTATGAACATCTTTGTAAATGAATATCTCACTGTGGTATAATAAAATCACTTGATCACTTGAAAAAAAAAGAAACGGAAAAATAATCAACAAAAGCAGTACAAAGTCAGGTGAAAGAAGAAAAGACGCTAATAGTGGAAATTAATGTGACCAGGAATCCCAAAAATTAATCTCATAGATAAATGTAACTAAGAGCTGGTTCTTTTAAAATAATAAACAATATAGATAAACTGTAAGCAAGATTCACAAGGAAAGAGAGAGAAAAAAAAAATCCTAACAAATAAAATCAGAAGTGAAGGGGAGACATTATAACAGACACCATAGAAATTCAAAGAATCATCAGAGATTACTTTGAGAATCTTTATACCACACAAAACAAGATAATCTAGAAGAAATGGAGAAACTCCTGGACTCCTGTAGCCTCCAAAGGCTGAACCAAGATGATTTGGAACATCTGAACATACCAATAACTATTGCAGAAATTAAAACAACAATCAGAAGTCTTCCAAAAGCAAAAGACCAGGCCAAGACGGATTCACTTATCAAGTATTTCAAACTTTTTTTTTTTTTTTGCTTTTAGGGTCACACCCAGCAATGCTCAGGGGTTACTCCTGGCAGTGCTCAGGGGACCATTTGGGATGCCGGGAATCAAACCTGGGTCGGCTGTGTACGGCAAAAGCCCTACCCTCTGGACTATTGCTCCGGCCCTGTATTTTGAACCTTTAAAATGGAACTACAATCAAAATTGTTCAGGTTCTTATAGAAAATTGAAGAAACAAAAGCACTCCAAAAATTTCTAAGAAACATACATCATGCTGAACAAAAATAGAGAGACATCACAAAAACAGAAAATTGTACCCAATACTCTTGATACACAGATGCAAAGATCCTCAACAACATACTTGCAAATAGAATCTAACAATTCATCAAAAAAGTTGTACACCATGATCAAGTAGCATTCATCCCAGGGATGTAATGATAGTGTAACATCCGCGTGACTTTACTTTGATTTATGTGGTGTATTATGTTGATTGACTTTCAGTCAGAGGGAGGTATGTACAATGGTGATATGTATGATATTAGAACTATTTGCATGAGAAAACATTAATAACATTGTAAAACACAGAATCTCAATAAAATTTTTTAAAAATAAATTTTGTCTTTTAACTTATTATTCATACCTTCCTAGGATGATGAAACACCACATACACAACCAATAAAGAAATATAGTGCAAAAGACTCATTTTACAAGTCCTCTACACAAAGGTAAGTATTTTTCCAACATATTATTCTATTTTATTTAACCAGTGGTGGTTGTGGAGATTAATGGCACCATGTGGTTGACATGGTATAGCACCATGGCTATCAAATAAAACTATGGTATTTCATAATAAGATATTAGCTAATTAATAAAGTTTAATATCAAATGTGTATACAAGGCTATGAAATATGCATCTGAGTCAGCATAAATCTCTCCTTTGAAGAGGTTCTAAAAAGGATACAAACAGTAAGAAATATCATAGGACAAACTAAGAACTATTTAATAATTTTACAGAGCCTATGAAGATGTTCCTTGGGACAAAATGTTAGCACCAAAACTTGATCCAGAAGAAACAACCTTGGAAAAGGCTGCAGACCTTATCTCACAAAAAAGATATGAAGAGGTGCCAGAAATAATGCAGGCCAGTAAACATTCCAAGCAATGCGTGTACTATTGAAATTCTATTACTGAAATAGATTTTGAGTTAATAGCATTATTTTACCTCTACTCACCAATGTGCTTGGGGGTTTCTGACTCCTGCCCTTGTTACCTTTCATCCGCCTCTTTTCCTTCCCCCTCAATTTATTCCCTTCTAATTTATATAACCTAGGGTCAGTATAACCACCATTTGATACCTTGCATTCCTTGTCTGTATATCTATATCACTTCACTTGTATCACTTGTTTTTCCGTTGTTCATCGATTTGCTCGATTGGGCACCAGTGACATCTCCATTCGTCCTGTTACAAGCAAGTGTAACCCAAGGGCATCTGCTCATTCCAGGAGCACGAAGAGCCTCAAATCATTCCTTCAAGTCACGGGAATGAAGTCCATAATTGTTACTGGTTTTGGCATATCAAATACAACATGGGTAGCTTGTCAGGCTCTGCCGTGTAGGTGGTACACTCTCAGTTATAGGTTCTCAGTAGCAGTCTTAGATAGTACTGGAAGTTAGGACCAGGTCCTTCCCAGGATCTCTCACATTTATACACTGTATACAGTTCTAGGCAGTTTCTAGCTGTGATCCATTATCCCAGTGAGCCTAGTAAGAAGCTAGAGGGAAACCCCACACCATGAGGTCAGTTATTCTCAACATCCGGACTCCACAGCTCCTCAGAGCTCACCCGAGAGAAAAGATGATCTCTCCCCAATGCGGTTCATCAGTATATGCTCGAGATATCTATATACCTCAGATAAATGATATAATCCGGTATATGCCTTTCTTTGGCTGATATTCACTTTATACAATATCATCCGGTGTCAAAGAGAGTAGAATAGGCAGGGTTCTTGCCTTACATGCAGTCAATGTGGCTTAACCGCCATCTCTTCACATGCTCCCTGAGCACCGCCAGGACTGACCCCTGAGTGCAAGGTCAATAGAAAACTTGAGAATCACCATGTTGAACCCCCGCCCAAAAAAAAAACTCCATGAAAACAAATATTTTTTTTCCAGTTCTAACTTGTGGTGAATTGCATTTCATCCTTTTTCTGTAGCTGCATAGCATTCTATTGTATATACAATATCACACCTTCATTGTCCACTTATCTGTATTGGGCATATAGATTGATTCCATATCATAGCTACTGTGCATTGAATAATGCTGTTCATAAGTTCTTTTGTACTAATAAAACCCATCATTTAAAAATCAATGTTCTTGACATGACTTATTCCCAATTTTGTTTTTTTTTATCTAAGACACACTCAGCTTCATCTATATCTGGTTTCTTTCTATTTCGCTCACACTCTCCCACCCAAATTACTATTTGCAAAGAGTGCTTCACTACCTTTATTATTGTTTTCCCCCTAGGGTAAATGCCAATAATCCTTTAATTTTATCTCAGAATGCTTATTTGCCTTCCCTACATGGCTACTATGTCCCGTTCTGCTTAAAAATGTAATACCACTGATTATTCAACCTTATGTGTAGTACTTCACTTCATAGAGGCTCGATAAGCTCTGGTACTACTTCTCATAAATAATCTTTTAAGCATAAAACTATTATTCTGGGACCGCCCTCCTGACGCCATCCACCTCAACGCCCAGCAAATCCCCCGCTCTTCCCACCAGGTGCGTTCCCCAAGCAGGCAGCCCCCCAAGGCAGCCCTTTCCAGCATAAAGGGCTGGAACTTTGAAAAGGGGATCAAGCCACACCCAGCTTTTTCGGATCTTCCACTGGACTACCTCCACCCCCGACCCCCTGACTCCAGAACCACCCAGCAACACTCCAAAATTCAAAACCAAGTGGACGCTAGTGTGTCCAAGTGAAGTAATATCTATCTACCTGAGATACCAATGAGCATTTGCCCCTACATTCTTTGCTATACATCCCTAACTGCAAAGTAATTCAGGCACCTACTAACTCTATTGACTAGTCACCCATAACACACATTTTCAACCTACAATAGTCATTATGGTAAAGCAATGCAGAATTCCTTCAAGCTCTACGATTGAAGTCACTCATACAGATGAGTCAAGCAATAAAAATGAGCTATATAACCTCTCTGAAAAGGAATTTCGGAAGGAACTGTTAAAGATTCACAAGGAACTCAAAGAAACAATGGAATACAAAGTCAATAAAATACAAGAGGACATGAGAGCAGAATTGAGTAAATTTCAGACCAAAGTACAAGCAGAAATGACAGATATTAAAAATGAGGTAAGTGAACTGAAAAATACAGGGAAGGCCTCCAAAGCAGAGTAAGAGCTACTGAAGAAAGAATTAGTGATCTCGAAGATGAGGTTCAGAGATTCTGTAGACAACACAAGAAGATGGAGAAAAGACTCACAATCAACAAACAGACTGCCAGAGAAAATCGAGATGAAGAGAAAAGGAACAGCATACGCATCATTGGGGTCCCAGAAGGTCAAGAAGAAAACTCTGGTGAAGAAGAACTGTCAAAGCCATCATCACTGAGAAGTTCCCTGAACTGAAGAAAGCATGCTCCCAGATACAGGAGGCCCGTAGGATACCAGCTAAAAGAAATCCCAATAAGAATACGCCAAGACACATCCTTATTAAAATGATAAAAATGATAGAGATAGAATACGGAAAGCAGCAAGATCAAAGAAGGAAATCACATACAAAGGAGCATCCCTGAGATTTACAGCAGACTTCTCAGACGAAACACTCCAAGCCGGAAAACAATGGTGGGATATTGTGAAAAGACTCAATAAATTGCAGGCTTCACAAAGAATTCTTTACCCAGCTAGATTGACTTTCAGATGTGAAGGAAAGATACACAACTTCATGGATAAAAAAACAACTCAGGAAATTCATAGACTCAAAACCAACTTTGAAAGAAGGATTGAAGGGTCTATTGTAAAATAAGAAAACCCAAAACCACAACAAGTTTAAACAGAAAGAAGGCACAAAATCCAATGAGAATAATATCTCTCATCATCAACGGTCTAAATCCACCAATTAAGAGACATAGAGTGGCAAAATGGATTAAAAAACTGAATCCAACATTGTGCTGCCTACAAGAAACACATCTGAATAATCAGAGCAAACACAGACTCAAAGTCAAAGGCTGGAAGACCATTCTCCACATACACAACTCCTCCAAAAAGGCGGGGTGGCCATACTCGGGTCTGACAATATAGACTTCAGGCTGAAAAAGGTTAAAAGGGACAATGAAGGCCATTTCTTAATAATTAAGGGATATGTATACCAGGAAGAAATCACACTACTAAACATATATGCACCAAATGAGGGGCCAGCAAAATACTTAAAACGACTATTAATAGACCTCAAAGAAGACAATGACAGCAGCACAATAATAGTTGGAGACTTCAACACTGCCTTATCGACTATGGATAGATCGATGAGACTGAAACTCACCAGGGAAATACTGGACCTGAAAGAAGAAATAGAAGAAAGAGAGCTGGTTGATATATACAGGACCTTTCATTCCAAAAAAACTGAATACACATTTTTTCCAGTGCACATGGAACATTCTCCAAGATAGACCACATACTGAGCCACAAAGCATACCTCAACAAAATAAAAAGAGAGAAATTGTGTCGACTATCTTTTCAGATCATGATGCACTGAAAATAGTAGTTAACCATACACAGAAGCAGGGAGTCAAACTAAACACCTGGAAACTGAACAGCTCACTGCTGAACAACACATGGGTCATAGAAGAAATCAAACAGGAAATCCAAAGATTCCTAGAAACAAATGACAATGAAGACACCAACTATCAGAACTTGTGGGACACAGCAAAAAGCTGTGTTAAGAGGAAAGTTCAAAGCTCTGCAAGCATTCATCAGGAAACAAGAAAGGGCCCAGATAAATAACCTAACCTTACAGCTGAAAATATTAGAAAAAGACCAACAAAAAGAAGCCCAACCCGGGCAGAAGGAAGAAAATAATAAAACTTAGGGAGGAAATCAATGAGCTGGAAACCAAAAAAAAAAATCTGAAAGATTAATGAAACCAAGAGCTGGTTCTTTGAAAAAATTAAACAAGATCGACAAGCCACTGGCAAGACTTGTAAGGACAGGGAAAGAGAGAACCCAAATAAACAGAATCAGAAATGAAAATGGTGACATCACAACAGAAAAGACAGAAATCCAAAAGATCATCAAAGATTACTTCGAGAACCTGTATGCCACGAAACATGAGAACCTAGAAGAAATGGATAAATTCCTGAAGTCCTTTAACCTCCCACAATTGAAACAAGAAGACCTCCAATACCTGAATAAGCCTATCGCCATGGAGGAAATTGAAACAGTAATTAAAAGTCTGCCCAAACATAAAAGCCCAGGTCCAGATAGGTTCACTAGCGAATTCTACCAAACCTTTAAGGAGGACCTACTGTCTGTCCTGTTCAAGCTCTTCCAGGAAATAGAAGAAACAGAACCATTCCCAAACAGCTTCTACGAGGCACACATCACCCTGGTACCCAAAGCGGGGAGAGACAACACAAAGAAGGAAAATTACAGACCAATCTCCTTGATGAACACAGACGCTAAGAACTTCAACAAAATACTAGCAAACAAATCCAAGACTCATCAAAAAGATCATACATCATGACCAAGTAGGATTCATCCTGGGAATGCAAGGATGGTTCAACATTCGCAAATCAATCAACATAATACATCATATCAATAAGAGAAAAAAATAAAAACCATATGATCCTATCAATAGATGCAGAAAAAGCATTTGACAAGATCCAGCACCCATTCATAATTAAAACCCTCCATAAAATGGGACTTGAAGGAAGCTTCCTCAAGATGGTCAAAACCATCTACCAAAAGCCCACAGCGAGTATCATTCTCTGTCTGTATCACTGTCTTCCCGTTCATCATCGATTTGCTCGAGTGGGCCCCAGTAACATCTCCATATGTCCTGTCTCATGCTAGTAGAGCCCAAGGGCATCTGCTTGCTCCAGGAACATAAAGAACCTCAATCCATTCCGGAATGAGGTCTATAATTGTTACTGGTATTTGGCATATCAAATACAACACGGGTAGCTTGCCAGGCTCTACCGTGCAGGTAGCATACCTGCCGTGCAGGTAGCATAGCAACATAGAACTGAGTATCATTCTCAATGGGGAAAAATTGAAAGCCTTCCCCTTAAGATCAGGAACACGACAAGGTTGCCCTCTCTCACCTCTTTTATTCAATATAGTACTGGAAGTACTCGCCATAGCAATCAGAGTAGAAAAAGGACATTAAGGGCATCCAGATAGGCAAGGAAGAAATCAAGCTATCATTATTTTCAGATGACATGATATTATACTTAGAGAACCCTAAACTCTCGACCCAAAAACTCTTAGAAACAATAGATATGTATAGTAGAGTGGCAGGGTACAAAATCAATACCCAAAAGTCGGTGGCTTTCCTATACACAAATAACAAAAGAGAAGAAAGGGATATTAAGAAATCAATTCCATTCAAAATTGTACCAAAGTAAATCAAATACCTAGGAATCAGCTTAACCAAGTGTGTAAAGGACCTATACAAAGAGAACTACAAGACACTTCTTCAAGAAATAAAAGAGGACACGAGGAAATGGAAACACATTCCCTGCTCATGGATGGGGAGAATTAACATTGTCAAGTTGGTAATATTCCCTAGAGCTTTGTACAGATTCAATGACATTCCTATAAGGATACCCGTGATATTCTTTAAAGAAATTGACCAAACACTCCTGAAATTCGTATGGAATAATAAATGTATAGACTACATGAAACTAAAGAGCTTCTGCTCCTCAAAAAGAAACAGTGACTAAGATACAAAGGCAGTCCACAGAATGAGAAAGAATATTCACCCAATACCCATCTGATAAGGGGTTAATATCCAGGATATATCAGGCCCTGGTACAGCTATAAATAAGAAAACAGCCAACCCCATAAAAAATGGGGAGAAGAGATGAACAGAAACTTTGACAAGGAAGAAATTCGAATGGCCAAAAGGCATATGAAAAAAATGCTCATCATCACTAATCATCAGAGAGATGCAAATCAAAACAACAATGAGATATCACCTCACACCACAGAGACTGGCCCATATTCAAAAGGGTAAAAAAAAAAAATTGCTGGCGTGGATGTGGGGAAAAGGGAACTCTCATACATTGTTGGTGGGAATGTCGACTTGTACAACCTTTCTGGAAAACAATATGGACATTCCTCCAAAGAATAGAAATTGAGCTCCCTTTGACCCAGCCATACCACTCCTGGGAATATACCATGGGAAGCCTAAAACACACTGCAGAAACACAATCCGCATTTTTATTTTCATAGCAGCACTATTCACAATAGCCAGAATCTGGAAACAACCAGTATGCCCGAGAACTGATGACTGGATAAAGAAACTGTGGTACATCTACACAATGGAATACTATGCAGCTGTTAGGAAAAATGAAGTTTTGAAATTTGCCTATAAATGGATGGACATGGAAAGGATCATGTTGAGTGAAATTAGTCAGAAGGAAAGTGAGATATATAATGACTGCATTTATTTGCATGACATAAATATATCAGGTGGTCTTACTAAAAGTGGAAATTACCGCAAATGTGAGGGAGTCAGAGGTTAGGTAAGACAGAAGGGAACATGTGAGAATAAATGTCAAAAGGGCTGATACCAACATAGAACTGAGCATTAAGTACAGGCAAAAAAATGCACATGATGGCTTCCAAGTGTATGTAGTGCAACCCACAAGTGTAGGAGAAGGAAGGGAGAGAGAGGAAGAAAGAATAGAGATAAAGAACCTGCCATTTAGGCAGGCTATGGGAGGGGGAGGGAATTGCGGACATTGGTGGTGGTAAATGGGCACTGGTGGAGGCGGGGTGCTGGAACACTGTGTGACCGAAACCTCCAATCACGAACTACATTATAATTGTATATCTCACGGTGATATAATAAAACGTTTAATTAAAAAACTATTAGTTTGTAAAGGAAATTAAAATATATTGAAGTTAGCTCTAAACATGACATTAAGGAATTTTTTGAACCATGAATTAAATACATTATCTTAAAAATATATATATATAAAGCCTACATATATTATATCTTATAAATATTATATATTATATATATATATATATATATATATATATATATATATATATATATACTATTACAGAGGAAAAAAAGTGGTAGGAAGCTGTAAGTTCTCAGTATGGGATTTTTCTCATATAAATTAAAATTAGTTAAATGATAAAATATTCTTGTCCTGGATTCTTATAACTACTCTAAAGTCTCTCAAATACTTTAAAATACTATTGTACATTGTTAAAATTGACCATTTTACTATATGCTGTTTCATATTGAATTATTCTGATACCCAAAGTCCATCCTAATAAACAAAGCTCAGAGCTTAGGATCGGACCTGGGCTGGAGAGCAGAGACTGGAAAGCATGCATTTACAGAGTCAGAACAAGGTGGATATAAATGAACTTGGATAGAAAAATAAAATCAGGCCTTTCACAATGTTTAAATTTTTAGATGTATAATGAAGTTGATTGTAGCAAGGGAAACAACAAAGTGAATCTGAAGGTCAGAGAGCAATGCTGAAACCTCCTAAAGTGACTCAGGTGGGAAGCATGTGGCAGCTAACATTTTATTCTTGGATTGGCTTATGATGGTGGTTATAGGACAGTCAAGAGAAGTGGACTTTTTTTTTTGCTAGTCTTGAAAAAAATTTTTCAATAACTATGCCTTTTATTTTGATGATTTTAGATCGTTGGTGGAGTCTGGGACAGATTCCAAACAAGATCCTTCCTGGCACCTGTCAAACCAATTAATTTGTAAGCTTTGCCTCTTCATATTCTCATTTCTAGATATTTTTCCCTATGAACTGTAGGATAGTTTTAAGAACATTTGTATCTAGTCCATGTCTTTGTGGCCAGAGCAACTATGTAGCTGCTTGATTTCCATGCGGCCTACAAAGGTTGATGATCTTGTCATCACATGCAGTCTTCTGAGCCTCGTCAGAAATGACCCCTGAGCTCAGAGCCAGGAGTAAGCCCTGAACATTGCTGAGTGCGGCCCAGGAATTACTTCTTGTGGTGTTCCAGGGACCACATAGGGCATCAGGGATTGAATTCAGGTCAGCTACATACAAGGTAAGCACCCTATGCAATGTATTATCACTCAGGTCCCTAGTTAAGACAATTAAAGACAACGATCCTTCATTTTTAATGTCCTGAAAACATAACTGAGCAAAAATTCCATAGACTTGATGACAATATATTGGAAAAATGACAACTAACTTAAGTAGAAATAAAACAGCAAGAGCAGACAGTAGAAAGTGTCGATAGAATGGAGGAGCATAAAAAATCAGATTGGGGACATCAAACATAAGAAACACACTTCCATAAATACAGAAGATACTGAAATATAGAGAAATATATTGAAAGAAAAATGAATATGAAATTTTTGCAATACCTGGAGGAACATCTCATAATTATAGAAATTCCAGAAGAGAAGAGGAGAAATGAAAGAACAACTGGTTGAAAGAAAAAGTCAAAATTTGTAATTTGAAGAGGGTTATTAGTATATAATAAAGAGGTCCCAAAGAGTTGCAAAATAAAACAAATGAAATAGGAAGTCACTTTGTAATATACACGGCAAGAGCCAAAGACATACTCTTTAAAGTGACAAGAGAGAAGTGAAATCCATATACAAGAGTCATAACATTAGATTCACATCAAAGTTTTCAAACGAAACTCTAAAGGCCAGAAGAGGAAGAAATTATATAATAAAAGTTTCGAGAAAAAAAAGACCCCTGTCCCACCAAAGAAGCCTCTACACTGAGATATTATCACTCAGAATTGAAGGAATAATCTTTAAAAATCAAACATCCAATGGCATTTATAGCACTGAAATTAGGTCTATTAGGAATACAGTGTTGCTTTATACAAAAAGAAAGTCAAATGGCAAATAAAACAAAATATCATAAATTAATGACAAAAAAATAATTTCTACCATTAATTTCTCTAAATGTCAAGGAACTGAACTTGTGCATTGAAAGTCACAGGATGGTTGAATGAACCAGAAAACAAAATTTAACTTTCTGTTGCTAGGGAGTTACACTCAAGCTGGAACACTAGCATGACAGCTAAGGCATTGGCTTTGCATGCAGCTGACTGAAGTTCAATTTCTGCCACCACATATGGACCCCTGAGCCTACCAGGAGTAATCCCTGAGCATAGTCTGGTGAATCCCCCAAGCAAACAAAAGTAATAAAAGTAAAATAAGAGAGAAACATACTTGAACTCTCAGAATAAACGTCAACTCGGAGTGATAGGTTAGGAAATGACCCAACAGGATTACGATAAATGAAGAAGAGCAGTAATGGTCATATTTGTAGCAGAACAAACCCTATTAACAGTATTGTAAATCTAGGTGCCTAAAATGAAATGAGCAAATAAAAGAATCTTATAAACCTGGAAAACCAAAATGAACTTTGTTCAGATATATATTTTTCATGCCATGGATCAAAGCCATGTCCACACACCTGCAAATAAATTTCTCAAGCGTTAGTATCTTCTAAGAATAATTAAAATGTAGATTTATCGGTACTAAATATTAATATTATCTAAGCTAATGACAATACCATTATTAGCATTTTAAATTTCTATATCATGTGAGAAGCTAACATCTCACTTAATAAAATAAAATTTGGCCTACTTGGAGAAATAATTGATTCCATGGTATAAGCAGCAAAAACATCAAATAAACATTAACTTATTATCCTGCTGTAAATGCTTTTTTAACTTGTGTAGGTTACTGAATTTCCTTGCCCCATGGCAAAGACAGGTCAACTATTGAGGAGTAGGTTTATTGATTAATAAAAGATATTTAAATATGAATTTTGTATGTCTACAAATTTTAGAGATTCAGCTTTGTCAAATATAACTTGAGTTTGTTATTTAAAAAGCTTTCAACAAAAAAATAAAAAGCCAAGTGAAAAGCTTTGAAAATAGAATTTAACCATAAATGTCCACAGATTTATACTGTCAATGGTAGTTTGAAATAAATTTATTCATTTTTAATTTTCATTTAAAATGAAATGTTTAGACTGACTGTAAAAAATAAAAAGATTTTAGGTATTTGTCTCAAACTGTTATGACATAACTCTGGAAATATTCTTTTTCTGTATCACTGTCTTTCCGTTCATCATCGATTTGCTCAAGCGGGGCCCCAGTAACATCTCCATATGTCCTGTCTCATGCTAGTAGAGCCCAAGGGTATCTGCTTGCTCCAGGAACATAAAGAGCCTCAATCCATTCAGAATGAGGTCTATAATTGTTACTGGTATTTGGCATATCAAATACAGCACGGGTAGCTTGCCAGGCTCTGCCATGCAGGTAGCATACTCTTGTAGTCATCTCTAAGTCCAGCATTTATTGATGAACCACCGCACTGCCGCAAGTGGCTGCACAAGCTGGGCTGTGATAGGCTGGCCTGCTGGGTGGAGTTCTGATGAGAGGGAAGTCCAGATGTGGAAAATGGAGGCCCTCCATGGAGTGGGGGTCGTTTGGCTTGTTGCGAGGCTCTGCTGGGGTGGTGGGCCAGGGCTAGAACCCGCCAACCCTTCTGGGCGCCTCGTGAGTGGCTGGGCACAGGGAGAGCCAGTAGCAGCTCTGCCCCATGTCTATGAGTCTCATAAAAATTATTTTTATTTTAATAAAAAACAAATTGGGTACAGACCAAGTGAATATGAATAACTAAATAATTCTCATTTTTTTAAGTGTGAGTAAAAGTTCCAGAAGCAAGTATATTCCTCTCTATACGTAAGTATTGTTTCTTAATGTCTTAAAATTTACCATAACTACACCTAAATTGCAATTAATTTTTGTCATTCATACTTGTATTTCACTTTTTTTTTTTTGCTTTTTTGGGTCACACCCGGCATTGCTCAGGGGTTTCTCCTGGCTCTGCACTCAGGAATTACTCCTGGCGGTGCTCGGAACCACATGGGACTCCGGGATCGAACCTGGGTCGGCATGGGCCGGCCGCGTGCAAGGCAAACGCCCTACCTGCTGGACTATCGCTCCGGCCCCTGTATTTCACTTTTAAAGACAAAAAAAATTTCTAAAGAATTTCTGTTTTCCTAAAATAGTACCTGTTTAATGTCAGGAGTTTTATCCAATTTTTTTTTAGGATTCTGATTTTTTTTTTTTAAAAGGACTCTTTTTTTTTAAAAGTATTTTATTATACCACCGTGAGATACATAATCACAAAGATACACAACTAAAAAGTTCATACCTGGGTTTTGGTCATACAGTGTTCCAGTACCCATCCCTTCACCAGTGCCCATCTCCCACCACCAATTACCCGGTTCCCTCCCTCTCCCCAGCCCTCCCCCATGGCAGGTTCTTTATTTCTTTCCCTTTCTCTCTCTTTCTCTTTTCCTTCACCTCCAGACTATGGACTACAGAACATACATTAAAGGGTTGTCATGTGTGTCCTTTTGCCTGTATGTAATGCTCAGTTCTAGGTTGGCACTAGTACCCTCGATAATTATCAGACACTGTTCCATTCTCTGTCCTACCCAGCCTCTAACTCCCACTCATTTGCGACAATTTCCACCCTTGACAAGACCTCCTGATACAAGGTCATGTTTCACTTGATCTTGGATATTGGCATCACAATATGCACATATATATCTATGTCATGCAAATAAATGCAGTCATTCTGTATCTGTCTTTCTTCTTCTGGCTAATTTCACTCAACATAATCTTCTTCATGTCCATCCATTTATAGGCAAATTTTATAACTTCATTTTTCTTAACAGCTGCATCGTATTCCATTGTGTAGATGTACCAAAGCTTCTTTATCCAGTCATCAATTCTCGGGCACTCTGGTTGTTTCCAGATTCTGGCTTTTGTGAATAATGCTGCTTTGAACATAAAAGTAGGGATGCTATTTCCGCTGCGTATTTTTGGCTTCCCAGAGTAGATTCCCAGGAGTGGTATGGCTGGGTCAAATGGGAGTTCAATTTCTAGTCTTTGGAGGAACGTTCATATTGTTTTCCAGAAAGGCTGTACCAGCCGGCATTCCCATCAACAATGGATGAGTGTCCCCTTTTCCCCACATCCACGCCAGCACTTGTTCTTGCTCTTTTGAATATGTGGCAGTCTCTGTGGTGTAAAGTGGTATCTCATTGTTGTTTTGATTTGCATCTCTCTGATGATTAGTGATGAAGAGCATTTTTTCATATGTTTTTTTTGCCATTCGAATTTCTTCCTTGCTGAAGTTTCTGTTCATTTCTTCTCCCCATAAAAAGGACTCTTTCCAGAGGCTAGGTAAGACAGAAAATGGAACAGTATGCTAACAATTGTCGAAAGTACTAATACCAACCTAGAACTGAGCATTAAATACAGGCAAAAAGATACATATGACACCCTTTAATGTATGTTCTCTAATCCACAATCTGGAAGGGAAGGAAAAGAGAAACAGATAGAGAGAAAGGGAAAGAAATAAAGAACCTGCCATGGAGGTGGGCTGGGGGAGAGGGGAGGGAACCAGGGACATTGGTGGTGGGAGATGGGCACTGGTGGAGGGATGGGTGCTGGAATGCTCTATGACCAAAACCCAAATATGAACATCTTTGTAATTGTATATTTCACGGTGGTATAATAAAATACTTATTAAAAATAAATTTAAAAAGGACTCTATATTTTTCAAATTGGTTATTTTCTTTTAAAAATATTTTTATTTAAAAATTGCGATTTACACAGTTATTGATGTTTCAGTTTTAGGCATATAATATTTCAACACCAATCTCTCCTTCCAGGTTGACTGTGCACAAGACAAGATCCCTACCCACTATTATGGTTATTTAATCCTGCAATGAATTGTTCTGTCATTGAGATCAATTCTTTCAATGCTTTAAAAAATTGCCAGACTGGGCAGAGTGATATTCCAGTGGGTAGGGCATTTGCCTTGCATGCGGCCAACCCGGGTTCGGTCCCGGCATCCCATACGGTCCCCTGAGCATGGCCAGGAGTAATTCCTGAGTGCAGAGCCAGGAGTAAGCCCTGAGCATTGCCAGGTGTGACCTCCCCAAAAAAAAAAAAAAAAAAAAAAAATTGCCAGATAACATTTCTTTCAGAAGTTAGATTTTTTTTTATTTCCTCTATGTGCATAAAAATAAATACCCACCCTTCTTTTCTGTGCATCCTAACAGCGGTCATGTGCAATCTACAAACAATGATGACATTGACAACCCTTGTGGTGATAACACATCCCTGGCTAAACCTCGAGTCTCCAAAATTCTTTATACAAACACAAGTCGGTGAGTTTCACGCAGAATTATTCCCCTTTATTGCTAAGAATGAGATCTGGTGAGAGGTATCATTATCAAAAAAGAAATAGCAAATCGCTTGCTTTTAAACATGGCTTAAGAATAGATACCATTTTCTTAGAATGACCTTAGCTTGACCAAGGTGATTACTGTTTGGAGACTTGACTAATTTATGTGCTTTTAATAGTCACTTATTTCTTTGACTTCATTTATTTTATTTGCAACGTGAGGGATAAAAATGATTATCAAGTAATAATAATAATCTGGTGTTTGTATAGCACCAGGATATGGGCAAGCAATAATGTGTGGTGAATAAATTAGTTAATGTTGGTCCTTTTTTACTTTTATATTTTATTTGTCTTTTGGCCACACCCAGTGCTACTCAGGGCTTACTACTGGCTCTATAGTCAAGGGTCAATCTTGGCAGTGCAGCGGGAACCATATGAGATGCCTGGGCCTCTCAGGCATTGAAACAGCTTGGCCTCTTGCAAGGCAAGTGCCTTTCCTGCTGTAGTACCTCTCTGTTCTCTTAAAAACAAGATAAATGCGTGTTTCAGTGCTAGTGTTTTGCTTCCAAGAACATAAACCTTGGAGATAGAAAGTACAGTCCAGGGAATGCTACAGTATCTGTATTTCCATTGTGGATACACACATTTTAATACATCTACTTTTTTTTTTCTTGTTGGGTCACACCCGGCAATGCTCTGGGGTTTCTTCTGGCTCTGCACTCAGGAATAACTCCTGGCGGTGCTCGGGGGACCATATGGGATGCCGGGATCGAACCCAGGCCGGCATGGGCCGGCTGCATGCAAGGCAAATACCCTACCAGCTGGGCTATTGCTCCGGCCCCACTACTTTTGTTTTTACAGCTAGAATACAGAAATTGCTTCCTTGGGATCCACAAGACATTATCTTGAAGTTGAAGTCCATAATTTGTTCGTCACATAGTTACTAAATGTCTTGAATATTATAAATCAATTTCTGAAATGACTGGTAACATTTCATGAAACATTTCATGCAAGGTCATAGTTGAATCATTATGCTAATTAATTTATCTTTAAAACATCACTAAGTTCATTAAACAAACTAAATTTCATATTAGGTATACTTCAGGCATATTCTAAAGGCTTATTAAATTATGTATCCTACAAAATCTTATCTGGTACAGATTTTGTCTATTTTTATGACCACTTAGACAAACTATAAGACATAGCTATATCAGTTTTGTAAATTATTTTCTAATTATTGGTTCATAGTTTAGGTAATAGAATTGCAAAAGTGTTCAAATTTATGATATTGACACGTAAAATTTCCTTTCCCCCTATGTCATTTTGCATGGACTCCCTCCCCCCCACCCCATCTTTCCCTCTATTATTTGCTGGCTGACACTTATAGTTGTAGCACACACTCAGAATCTGTTGTAAAATATAATATGTCTTCCTCAAATGCATTGGAATAAACAAACAAAATGTAGTAATGCTTCTCATCTCCCTTACTGAGGAATCACATTTATCTAAAAATTTCAAAAAAGGGAAAATACCTAATGTATTCCAGAGATATGTTTAGAAAACTAAAAAGGAAAAGACTTTCCCTTTGCGTTGCTTAAGATTCTGGTAATCAGATAAGATCTATGCACAAATCATTGAAATATAAAGCAGGCTGAAACAAATTCCTTAAGAAAGTCATCTTAGGGGCCAGATGGGAGAGTACAGCAGGTAAGGGCTTGCCAGTTGTCAGCTGGAGTTGAACCCTGAGCATCAGATATGGACCCCTGAGAGTGAGCAGGAGTGTATGGGCCCCTGAGCATGCAGAAGTGAACCCCAAGCATCATTTATGGGCCCTTGAGTGTTAGCAGGAGTGAACCCCAAGCACCAGATATGGACCCCCTGAGTGTGAGCAGGATTGAAGCCCAGAGGAGGAGAATTTCAGTTCTGAGAGAAAACGGGTGGAAAATGACTAAACTGGTGCCTTAGGTGCCAAACCCGGGGCTTTGAGCAAGACCCTCACTCCCAAATGTGTTCTCATTTGCAACACTGAATCTTTTTTTAGGACTTCAGGAAATTTCATAATTACTGTGTTTTTACCTCCATCTTTTTTGTGCTAAACCCTTTGCAAAAGACAAGTCAGTGCCCAAAACGAACTCTCCAGGCAGCTGCAGGTCACGTCCTAGGATGGCTGTAACAGGAAGCATCCTGCTTGTCACTGCTGCACCTTTAAGACAAGCGCTACCACAGCCCCGGCAAAGAACAAGGCTATGTATAGTTACTTCCTTACATCAGCCAACTTCTGCCTTTCAGAATACTTTCACAGATACTCTTTCATTTGTTTTTCAAAATAGTGTGTTGAAGACAGAGGTGTGGGTACAGGTTCCACTTTATAGATGATCAGGCTAAGTCTGAGTAGATGAGGTATGACCCCAGATGGTCAGGTAAGATAGATCATTACCTAAAGACCTAAGAGAATAGCCTTTCAGTCTTCAAGGCAAATTTGTCTCTATGTTCTCTAGACAGGTGTGCTTTGTCTCTGAGAGCATGTTTGCCCCAGAACTTCCGCCCCACCATGGTGTGAAACCTGTGGGTTCTGCCTATAATCCCTTCTGTACACAAAGGTAAAATTCTTAAAAAGTAAAAAAGAGGAAAATTTCTATTCCCTGGACTGACAATAGTGGTGATAAGAACTTTTAATTCTTGAGAGACAGACACAGAATGATTTCACTCATTTGTGGGATATAAATACACAGACACACAGACACAGACACACAGAGACATACAGGCACACACACACAGACACACACACATAATGAGACACTAATACCCAAGGACAGTAGAAAAAAGAGCCAGGAGGAGTGGTCCACAGATGAAAGCCTGCCTCAAGCTCTGGGGAAGAAGGCAGCTGGGATAGAGAAGGGACCACCACTATGACAAAGATTTGGAAAACATCATTCTGGATAAGAACTGTGTGCTAAAAATAAGTAATGAGAATGAACATGAAAACCTCTCAGTATCAGTATTGCAAACCATAACGCCAATTGGAGAGAAAGAGAGAAGAGAGAAAGGGTAGAGAGATACACACAAAGAGAAGGAAAGTGCCTGCAATTTAGGGTGGGGTGGGTGTGGAGGGAGGAAAACTGGGATCATTGGTGTTAGGGAAACGCACACAGGTGTAAGGTTGGTGTTTGAATATTGTAAGCCTGAAAACTGGAATGATTCTTTTTTTTCCCTTAATTTTTATTATACCACCGTGAGATATACAATTACAAGGATGTTCATAATTGGGTCTCTGTCATACAGTGTTCCAGCACCCATCCCTCCACCAGTGCCCCATTCCCACCACCAATGTTCAAACACTCCCTCCCACCCACCCCAGCTTGCCCCAAGCAGGAACCTTTTCTCTCTCTCCGTGTGTGTCTTTCTCTCTCTCTTCTCTTACACTTTGTGACTTGCTCTTGTCTTTCTCTCTTCTCTTACACTCTGTGACTTTCCCTACAGATATTAACGGTTTATGATGTCTCTATATGTATATTCAATAGTGAGTTCTAGTGTGACATTATAATTCACCATTCCCAATCAACCTCCCCAGTTTGTTGTAACTAGAGCGAACATCACAGTGAATAAATGTGAAAGATCCTGGGAAGGACCTAGTCCTAACTTCCATTATTGTCTAAGTTTGTTGCGCACCAGCACAGCTCTGGGTCTGGAGTGTCTCTCAGCTGGTGTTGCTGGCTGTGGAGGCTGGGAGCTCGCAGCCATGCCCGCCGACATGGAGGTGGAGGAATGGGAGGAGGAGCCCAAATCCCCGCTACAAGTCCAGCCAGCGTGCCTCTCCCCGCACGTGTGTGCGAACCCTAGGAGCTATGTTGGACTCGGCCAGGGGGCTGAGTCATTTACTGAAAACTGGCATGATTCTTGGTACCAGTTCTGCAACTGTGATTCTTATGGAAATTCAATTATTTAAAAAAATAACAACCTCTAATTCCTGAATTATCTTAGGGACACCACATCCTATGGCATTCAGAGAACCAGAGACTAATAGCCAAAGCCAACATAAACTGATACTGGTCTTACATTTTTATTTGAACAATTAAAGAAAACAGTTCAACGTTTGCAAGGTCACATTTATATTTTATCCTAGACTTACCACATCAAACCCAAATTCTGCAGCTCCTCTCCCCATCCCATAACCTGCACCCTCCCATAACCTGCAGCTCTCCCCCCATCCCATAACCTGCAGCTTCTCTCCCCCATCCATAACCTGCAGCTCCCCCCACCCATTAACCGCCCCCCCCCCATCTCCCCCATCCATAACCTGCAGCTCCTCTCCCCATTCCATAACCTGCAGCTCCTCTCCCCATCCATCATAACCCTCAGCTCCTCTCCCCAGTTCTCATGACAAGCCTTTACCCTTTTTTTTGAGCATGTCCACCCCCACTCTGCACACGATTTTCAGCTCCTTCCTCTCTTTCCACCACACTTATAGTGATTCTGCACTAGTTGCTTATTAGCACTTCACCTGGAAACAAGACACTGTTTCCAAACCTGGCAAAGGTATTGAGCTGCAGTCCCCTGGTCAGATTGTGACTCTGAAGCATCTTTTTTTTTTGCATCTAAGGCCACTGCAACTTAAAGCAGCCCTGGAATTCAGTGACAGCCCTGAATTCCAGGGCTTTCTTCTCTAGATCTCTGTTTCCCAAGTATTCCTCTCTATGTTTCCTCAACAGATATGCCCCTCTTGAGTTCTGCAAGACTCTAGATGTGCAGTGTCTCAGCTCCATAATATGTAATCTGTCAGGAATCAGACTCAACTTGATATCTGCTTAGGAGCCTTACTGAAAGAATAGCTCTCAATGAAGCAGAGTATTGACTTGCACTTACACTTATGCCCACATCTTGATAAATGCCACCTGGCCAAGCCATTAAGTCTTCAGTGGGAAGACACGAAGGATATTTCCTGCCATACTGACATTGCTTCCATATGATTGATTCATGGCAACATCTCCAAAGCTCAACCTTCCATGTAAGGGTCAGTCTGACACTTAAAACTTTTCTTGACTTTGGAAACTTCACTTAATTTTTTCTCTCTTCCTCTGCTTCTGCTTATATACAAAAGTATGTTCTGTGACCAAAAGATTTGAGAACAAAATCAGTACCAAATCATGTGACTTTCTCAAGGCGTCTAATACTCAGTTTTAGACCTGTTTATAATACAAAGATAAAAATTGTATGCAAGCAAAAATTTAAATTCATGCATACACTTATGAATTATGCACATGACATCCTATCCATTTTGTTTTCTTTTTTAGTTTTAAATTATATTTTTAGCATAAAAGTATATTTGTTCTTAGCTTTAAATATGTTTTTTGCTTTAAACTAAATTATGCACCACCTGTGCTCTTTTGACTGATTTACTAAAATTCTTTTCGTTTCTAGATAAAGTTAATCTTTATCTTGTCATAAAAAATAGTTAGAAAGCAAATCAGTAATTTATTCAAATGATCCATTAATGAACAAAATTGAGTCTATCTTGAGAACATGGATAGTAAAGTTCAGGTCTGGAGTGATAGTCTGTGCATAAAATGCTTGCCTCGTATATGGACTTATCTGTCTTTAATTTCTAGTACCTTGTAAGGTCTGATACCAGCAAAGAGTAAGAAGTAAGCCTTCAGCAGTGCCACATGTGCCCACCCCTCTGAGCAGCAGGTTCCTAAAGTGCTCCCTTGAGACTATTATTTTTTATATAAGATCAATACAATCACCTAATATTGAAAAAAAATCCCTTCATGACATTCCTGTAAAGAGGTAACAATTTAGCAGCATCTTGGGAAGGACATTCATTTCCAATTATTTGTCTGTTTGCTCTGCAACAAATTCATTTCTCAAGCCTAAGAAGTTTGTCTTTAATTATCATGGTTTGTTATTAACCATGATTTAGTATAATGTAATATCATTATTACAATGCTGTGTATTTAACATCAATAACTTTTATACCCCAAGGCACTTATGGCTGTATGATGTTTCTGTCTAGCTTCTCTCCTAACTGACCCATTATTTGCTTCCATCTTTGATTTCTTAACTGCTCTAATGGCAGGCTAGGACTTTAGAAGCATTTTATTTCTGCAGGTGTTGTAAGGGCAGTGGAAAAAAAACCTCTCATGCAGAGGAAGGGGATTTCCTTTATAACATGCATGGAAGCTTTAATGAATGTTTGATGAAGATACATACACATGAGTAGTTTTGCTTCATTTTCTCTTACCTCTCAGTCAAACAGCTTCACTACTCAAAGAAAATTCCCAGAAATCTAATGGATCATTCCAAAATATGGCAGTGCTAGTGTATTCACCTATGTCCTGCCAAGAAAATTGAAAAATAGCACTGAAATAAAGACTTCCTGAATTTGACTAAATTAGAATTTAGTCAAATTCTAATTGACCTGGACATCTTTTGAAAGCCAAAACCCTTAGATAACACCTCCAGCAGTTAAATAAGAATGTTTATGACTTTGAGTCAGGCATTTGTCACTTTTAAGATACTTCAGACTAGGGGTTTTCAGTGTATAGCAATACTTGAAATCCACTGTCTTCACGCATTTACAGAGGTCTAAATTGTCTTTTTTAGTGATCTTTGCCTTTTCCACCTGCTAGGATCCTATTTTGTAAATTTCTTATTTCTCTAAAATTTTGTTTAAACTGTAAGCTGAGTCGAGCTCCTACTAAATGCTAGAGATTTGCTGGTTTGCTTTCACATTCATTGACGACCTTTAACCCTGAGTACCCATGAAAGACTATTGATGTTTTTCTCTTTGCTTGAATCTCTGACTAAAATCTCACTGTTGGGTCCAGAGAGATAATGCAGAGGGGTAAAGTTCTTGTCTTGCATGCACGCCCCCCCACCCGGCCCTGGGCACATTCAAGAGTGAGTCCTGAGTACAGAACCAAAAATAACAACCCCTGAGCACAGCCAGGTATGACCTTCACCACCTGCCACCTCACAACAACAACAAAAAAATAAATTCTCACTGTGGGTTGAGGAGTCCTCAAACTTGGGAGAGAGAGCCAACTTCAGGTACAGTGGGTTTTCCCTAAAAATTTAACTGCTGTATATTTCTACCCTTTCAAGATCCTTTCTTTTTATTCTGCTGTTGCCTTCAATTTTGTTAGCATTGTTGAGTTTATTTCCTTCAAATCCATGAGTCATCATCTGTAGAACTATAAGTGAAACGCTCAGAGATGACTTAGAATAAAACACTTAGTGAAGTTATTTTTATCAGCCTCTCCTTGCTACTTAGTGAAGTTATTTTTTATCAGCCTCTCCTTGCTCGTCCTTTTCTTCATATTCCTGGAGCAAGCAGATGCCATTGGGCTGCAATGGTACTTGGTAGGGTTAAATGGAAACATTACTGGCGCCCGCTCGAGCAAATCGATGAGAAACGGGATGTCAAGTGATCTAGTGATCAAGTGAAGTTATTAGTTTATTTATTCCTTGCAGATACATAGTTGTTTTCCTCAAATTTTCTAATACCTGCACCTAATCAATGCTCAAGACATGAATTAATTGCAGTATATGTCATGAAATATTCCCATTGTTTTCTAAGTGGGTTCTCTCTCAGGACGTTGGATTGTTATTATCCTCATCCATAATTGAAGCATTAAGACAGCTGACTGACTCAGGGTGCTAAGGAGGTTGGAAGAGCACTATCCCTATTCACAACTGCATTGCCGCCTTGATCTCTTGAACACCCACTCTGTTCATGCGATTCCTGCAGAAGAAGGTTTGGTTTGTCTCATTGGATGTGTGAGAAGCACACAAATATTGCTAGAAGATCCACAGAGAACCCTCCATTTGCCTTCTACTGAGGTTTTCTTGCTGTTGTGCTGCTTTTTGTGTGTGCATCAAGTCAAATGGATGCTGTGCTATCAAAAAGGGCCCAGTTTGGGGAAGGGCAAACCACTGGTGTATGTGAACAGCAAATTCCCCTGCTAGAGCAGTAAGTGTTTCTCCCTCTGAAGCAGGACAGCAAACAGAAATCTAAAAAAGATGATGTGAGCTTCATGATTTGCATATACTGTGTTCTTTCTTCTTACTTTAAATAGCTTAATTTTGTTTTTTGGCATTGTTTCTCATGGTTAAGATATATCTTAAGCATACTCAGAACTGAGCTCGCACAGGACCATGAAGTGAATTCTCTTCCACCCGAAATGAACCATGTTCTTTGTAGGCTGTAAAAATGGTAAAAATAGTGGTTATCTTTCACATTCCTATGAATTACATATTGCGATGTTTCCTTTTAAGTCTTTCCTGTCTTTTATTATTATGAATTTAGCATTAATACTGAAGAATTTTTTTCCTGCATTTTTTGAGCTTTTGTTCCTTCCACCCCTCTCTCACTGACAGTGGAAGCAGAAGAGTAAAATAATTAAAGTAAACAAGTCAGAGCTTATTTACTTTTATGCAATTTTAGGTAACTATGTGAAATCAGTTATACGGAATATAGGGATGACCAAAAAGTATCATTTAAGGAGCATTATTGCATGTCTCCTAATCTTTAGTTTTGTGTTGAATCAAGTATTGATAAAGAATTACTTTCTAATGAAAGCAGAAGAGATAGTATAGTGGATACAATATTTGCCTTGCTTGTGACCAACCATGTCTGATTCCTGGAACCATATATGGTCCCTCAAACTGCCAAAAGTGATCTCTGAGCACAATGCCAGAAATAAGGTCTGAGCACCACTAGGTGTAGACAACGACCCCCCATACCAACAATTGTTTTCTAATAAATGTGTTTCTACCTTAATTAATAAACAGAACTCAGTAATCAATCACATATGTAAATACTTGAAAATTTAATGAACTGGAATAAATTTGGCAGATAATTTGAAATATATTTTTAAGCATACTGTAAAACTATTATTGTTGCACCTGTGCATCATGTCCCACTATCTTTTCTGTTTACTAGTCTAATTCCTAGGTCTTATGTTCAACTGCCTACTCTTTTATATTTTTGTATCTGTGTATTAGAAACCACCATTATTTCACAAATCATTTTATTACCTCTCTTTCCCTTCTTTTTTTATTATTTATTTTAGAGCAGCAAACATTCCAGGATACACTGGTAACATTCATTTCACAGCCACCCACCCAGCAAATTCTAATATTCCACCAACAACTCCATCACCCGATTCAGAAATATACCAGTAAGTATCAATATTTTGCTCAATAACCTTATATACTACAGAGGGTAGTGGGATCCTAATTATGATAATTCTATTAAAGAACAATAAAATAGTCACTTGTCACTTGTCTTTCCATTGTTCCTCGATTTGCTTGAGCAGGTGCCAGTAACGTCTCCATTTGTTGGGAATGAGATCCAGTATTATTGCTGTTTTGGCATATCAAATACGCCATGGGCAGCATGCCAGGGATAAACCCAGAGCCACGGCAGAGCTTTTTCTACATCAGACCATAAACCATCCAGAACCCACGGGGCAGAGCCCTGGGTGTAGACAAGCCTGCCTCATGTGTGCCACCTGCCAATGCAGCTGGGCACTGCAGCCCACACCTGCAACACCTCAAGGGGCAGTGGCATGAATAAAATAGTACAAGTAAATTTACATTGGTTTTTAAAAGCCAAGTCAAAATACTTCAGAAAGACAAAAAGAGTTCATTTCCTCACTTTTATATATATTATAAAATTCATATTATATAATATACATATTATGTACATATATAAGCAGCATCAGTATATAAACAGAATATGGTAAGTATTATCTTTGCGTGTTCTACACAAACCCTTTTCATATCACTGATCACTTGACATCCCGTTATTTATTGATTTGCTTGAGCAGGCACAGGTAACATTTCCATTTGACCCTATCACGTGCCAGTGTAGCCCAATGGCATCTGGTTGCTTCAGGAATATGAAGAACCTCAAACCGTTTCCTCAGGGTCTTGACGGAAGAAGTCTGACCATCTTGTAGGTGGGCGGCCACGTGATCTTTTGACATCCCGTGGGATCCAGTCGGTAACGGCTCTAGTCCAGTGGTCGTCTCCAAATCGCATTACATGTCCAGCCCATCTGATTTACGATGTCTTGGCAAACGAGACAGCGTCCCTGACTCTGGAACAGCGACGGAGGTCAGAGCTCTGGATGCCTTCTTTGACTTGAGTGAGGCATGATATTCCAAGCATAGATTTTTTGAATCCTCTTTGGGAAACCCGAATAGTATTCTCATCCTACTATCCTAGGGGCCCACATCTCTGAGGCATATGTTAATGCACAGATAATGGTGGAGTTGAAGAGATGTGCCCGGAGCTGGAGGTTCTTTGTCTTTTTAGCTATTTCTTCGATACTTTAGAAGGCATTCCATGCCTCTCTCTTCCTCCTATGCAGCTCAGGTTTTAGGTCGTAAATCATGTTGACTTCTCGACCTAGGTACACATAACTGCTGCATTCAGAGATGTCTGTTCCATTGAGAGTGAATGGGGCCTCATTTTTCATGAACATAGTTTTTGTTGAGATTCAGCTGTAGACCTATCTTTCCACATTCTGGGTCAAAGTCAGCCAGCATTTTTTGCCGCTTGGCTAATATTTGGTGTTATTAGAATGATGTCATCAGCAAAGCAGAGGTGGTATAGTTGCCGACCATCTATCTTAAATCCCATTCCTTCCCATTCTAATTGTGGCATTATGTTCTTGAGGATGGCACTGAAGAGTTTTGGTGAAATGGTATCACCCTGCTGAACCCCTCTTTTGACACCGATGATCACTTATTTGTAGAATGTGAGATCCTGGTGGTGAATCCGTAATACAGCTCACGAAGGATCTTGGTGTTTTGGGTTGGATCTCCCTGTTTAGCTAGGGCTTTGATGACCCTTCATTCTCCACAGAATCAAAGGCTTTCTTTAAATCAATGAACGTGAGACAGAGTGGCATCTTGAACTCCCTACAAACTTCAATGAGCTTGATTACCATGTGGATATGGTCGATTGTGCTGAATCCTTTTTTGTAAGCCAGCTTGTTTGCATGGTTGCCCTTCATCTAATGTTCTGCCAATCCTGTTCAGGATGACTCGAGTGAACAGCTAGTAGATGACAGAGAACAGGCAGATGGGGCGATAGTTGCCAATGTCGTGGATGTCTCCCTTCTTGAACAGTAGAACTGTCCTGCTGGTTTTCCATTGGGAGGGCACCTTCCATTTAGATAGTTAGCGAGTGAAGAGCTGAGCCAGTGAGCATTGATGAGTTCTGATGGCAGATTCTTCAGGTGTTCGGGTCTGAGTTGTCTGGGCCTGGTGCTGTTCCCTTCTTTACTGATGAAATGGCATGTTGGATTTCAGAAGGGAGAACACTGGGAATGACATATCCATCCTGTGGAATTGGGTATGTGGGCAGGTGGATGTGGCTATCAAAGAGATCTGTGTAGATGTCATGGATAATCTTCTCCATTGCCTTTCTGGAAGATGTGATAGATCCATCAGGACGTTGGAGGGCAGTCATCTTGGTCTTATAGTTGGCGACCGACAGGTGGGCGTTGTTAATGCTTTTCCCGGCCTCTGCTGCATCTTCTTTGGAACATGCGATGAAAGAGGCATTGGCTGGGCGTCCCAGAAGTGCTATTTCTGTAGCAAATGGGAGCTCAATATCTAGTTTTCGGAGGAATGCCCATATTGTTTTCCAAAAGGGCTGGACCAGTCGGTATTCCCACCAACAGTGGATGGGAGTCCTTTTTCCCCACATCCACGCCAGCACCTGTTGTTCTTGCTGTTTTGGATGTGTGCCAGTCTCTGTGGTGTGAGATGGTACCTCATTGTTGTTTTGATTTGCATCTCCCTGATGATTAAAGATGAAGAGCACTTTTTCATATGCCTTTTGGCCATTCGAATTTCTTCTTTTTGGAAGCTTCTATTCATTTCTTCTCCCCATTTTTTGATGGGGTTGGCTGTTTTTTTCTTGTGAAGTGCTACCAGTGCCTGATATATCCTGGATATTAACCCCTTGTTAGATGGGGTTAATATCCCAGACACTCTGTAGATTCTCTTGGTATCTTGGTCACTGTTTCTTTTGAGGTGCAGAAGCTTTTCAATTATATATAATCCATTTGTTTATCTTTGCTTCCATTTGCTTGGTCAGTGGTGTGTCGTCTTTAAAGATACTTTTTAGTTTCGATGTCATAGAGCGTTTCTCCTATGTTTTCTTTGATGTACCCAATAGATTCATGTCTGATGTTGAGATCTATAATCCATTTTGATCTGACTTTTGTGCATGGCATTAGAAGGAGGTCTAAGTTCATTTTTTTTACACGTAGCTGCCCAGTTTTCCCGAGCACCATTTGTTGAAGAGGCTTTCTTTGCTCCACTTAATATTTTTTGCTCCTTTATCGAAGATTAAGTGGTTGTATATTTGAGAGTGTGTTTCAGGATATACAGTTCTATTCCATAGGTCTACGGGTCTGTCTCTATACCAATACCACACTGTCTTAATTACAACTGCTCTGTAGTAGAGCTTGAGGTTGGGGAAAGTGATACCTCCCATCTTCTTTTTCCAAGAATTGCTTTAGCTATTCTTGGGGTTTTATTATTCCATACAAATTTCAGGAGTGTTTGTTCAATTTCTTTGAAGAATATCATGGGTATCTTTATAGGGACCACATTGAATCTGTATAAAGCTCTAGGGAGTATTGCCATTTTGATAATGTTAATCCTTCCAATCCATGAGCAGGGAATGTGTCTCCATTTCCTCTGGTCTTCTTTTATTTCTCGAAGTAACATTTTGTAGTTTTCTTTGTAGAGATCCTTTACATTCTTTGTCAAACTGATTCCTAGGTATTTGATTTTCTGCGGTGCAATTGTGAATGGGATAGTTTCTTTAATGTCCCTTTCTTCTCTTTTGCTGTTTGCATATAGGAAGGCCATTGACTTTTGGGTATTGATTTTGTACCCTGCCACTCTACTATAGGAATGTATTATTTCTAGGAGCCTCTTGGTAGAGAGTTTTGGGTTTTCCAGGTATAATATCATATCATCTGCAAATAGTGATAACTTGGCTTGAATCTGTATAAAGCTCTAGGGAGTATTACCATTTTGATATTGTTAATCCTTCCAATCCATGAGCAGGGAATGTGTCTCCATTTCCTCAGGTTCTCTTTTATTTCCTGAAGTAACGTTTTGTAGTTTTCTTTGTACAGATCCTTTACATTCTTTGTCATGATATTTCTATTTGTGTGATTCTCATTTTTGCTCTCATTTCCTCCCGTAATTTATCGACTGCCCTTTCAACTGCTTCGTTTATGTTCTCCTATATTTTATTGGATATCTGCTCCTTAACCATCCTACTAATTTCTTCTCTAAATTCATTGTTAGATAGATCATGCATATCTGCATTCTTTTTTGAGTCTGCAGGGTTGATTTCTTCATCTGTTCTTCGAACTGGGAATCTGCGTTGTATCCCCATGGTGTTGTGGTGTTCAGGGATAGATTCCTCTAGCGTACTGTTCCTTTTTCTTGAGGATATTACCTTCCCTTGGTGTTGAATTTCCTAGGTTTTGTATTAATAAATGGCCATGTGAGTGGCCACCTGTCTGGCCAGCTCCACCCCCCCAGAGAGAATATCTGAGGCGGAGACAGGCCGGTGTGAAAGTTCAAAATGTCCGTTACTTCAGCTTCCGCTCGGACTTCTGGGGGGTTGTGTTTCCACTTTTTGCCGAGGCCTGGGGCTCTATCATGACCCCAGGCACCCATCCAGCCAGCCGCACCCCCAGGGAGAATAACTGAGGTGGAGACAGGCAGGTGTGAGAGTTCAAAATGTCCGCTTACCTCCGCTTAGGCTAGGACTTCTGGGGGTTGTAGTTCCACCTTTTGCCGAGGCCTGGGGCTCTACCACAACCCCAGGCGCCCACCTGGCCAGTTGCATGCCCCAGGGAGAATACCTGAGGCAGAGACAGGCCCATCATCGGTGATTTTAATGCCAAGTTAGGACCGAGAATATTGGCTGAAGAACTCCACATCAGGACCCATGGCTTAGAATGGAACAGACAGGGTGAGAGACTATCTGAGATCATAAGGTCCACCAAGACCATTCATGGGAACTCACAGTTCCAGAAGGCTGAATCAAAAAGTTGGACATTGTAATCTCCTGGTGGACAGTTTCACAATGAAATTGGCCACATCATCTTCATTCGATGGTTTTGCCTGACGGATTTTGCTGTGGTCCCAAAGTTCCAAACAGGATCGGACCAGCGTCTCCTTCATGCAAAATTCTACTTCACGCAACGGGAGAAAAGGCTGCAAAGTTTAAGAAGAGAACTACCAGAACGACCACCAACTGGGAACTCTTTGGCCTCACTTCGGCAACATGGGAAGATACCATCATTGATGACATCGATGAAGAATACAACCAACTGGTTCAGCACCTCCATGATTGTGTGAAGAATGCTGAGAGAGAAAAAAGACACAAAAGGACGCCTGTCTTCAAAAACCCTCGAGCTCATTCCGCCAACGTGGCAAGGCGCGAACTTCAGGCGACCAAATGCTAACATCCAAGCTTGCAAAGCAGTGCAGAGAAGCAATAAAGGAAGACCTCAAAGAGAGCAGAGCAGAAATACTGGAAGATGCAGCAGAAGCCTTTTCATATAATATACTTTATTTTGGTGTTTCCTAAATACCAGAGCACTTTCAAATGCTTTGAATGTACTATTGCACAATATATTTTAGGGGGAATAAATCAGTTTTATTTTTAAAAACACATTTTCAAAGGTCACAAATCAATTTCTGAACCACGTTTTATAGAAATTTAGACAGTGTATTTTATTCCATGTAAATATCCTGAAGGAATGGTGTCAAATTAGATGTGTTTTATATGCATCATTTACACATGCAATCTAGAAAACACACTGTGTCAGAAGGGCCATTAAGGAGGAACACAACTCAATTACTTTATCAGTGCAAATGGAAGCATTTCAAGTTATTTTTTCCTTCCATTCTCCATCCTTCTTCTCACCTTGAACCCCACACTACATCTGGTGCCTTGAGCATTTTCTAGAGTGATTCCTGAGCTCTGAGCTCAGGAGTAAACACCCTGAACACAGCTGGGTATGACCCACCCCCAAACAAAAACAATTTAGAAGAAAAGAGAAGTATGAACACTCTTATAATATCAATGTTCTTGGAAATATCTTTTCTCAGAACACAACTTTCAAACAGCTTGATTGAGTTCTAACTCCTGCAGTCTTTCCCCACAAGATAAATTATTACTACAGTGATAATCACAACATAAAAAGCAAAGTCACTTTAGATTTGGTTTAGTGTTCCCTCTTTCTTCTGTCCCCTAGGAGCAGAACACTCTGTGTATAATTTAAACAGCATAAAACTCATAGTAAAGTTATTATAAATGGTGGCGGTTTCAAAAGAATAAGCATACCCTACTTATTGCCACATGGAATAGTCGCATCTGGGCGGGTCAGGGTCATTCTCTGCAGATTTAAACCATTTTCTCACAGCAACTTTCTTTGAATTCTCACAACAAATTCGGTTGGTCATTATTTTCGCTGGACAGGTGAGCACAGTGAGGCATGTGAGATTGAGAACATCTTTGAGAGTGGTCAGCTTAGCCCACTCTCATAGGGTGAAATATCGCAGGGTAGAATCGTTCTAGTCCTAATAACAGTCCAGCCCAGTCCACCATACCCGATTCTTCCCTCTAAGATTCTCCTTGCAGGGCTCATTCACCCCCCTTTCCTTGTCTATCCACACCTCTTTCTGTACCTGTACTCCCTTGCTTTTGCAAGCATGCCTAACTTTACTCCTGACAAAGACTCTGGGGTATATGCCCTTCCCTGGCCCACTAAAGCAGTTTGTTTTTCTTGTTTTCCCCCTCACTCCTGGTGCCAGCCTTTGGATATTTTTTGTGCTAATTACTGGGTTATTTGGCTGCCTTTTTTATAGGTTCACTTCCCTTCAGTTACACTTTCTGTATTCTAGACATGGGGTAAATATTTAAGGCAATGTAACTAATTAAAATATGATGTATTCTTATTCTAACAAGATAGCCAGGAACATATGTGCTTGTGTGACATAACATTATCCCATATTAACTATTTATTGCCATATTAAAGATAGATCATTTTTATCTGCAACAAATAGTAAGCCATAGTAAACTATTGCATCTCATAATGGAGTTCTACTTTATTAGAAAAAAAATAAAATTTCAGGTAGTAATTTGTAGCTGCACAACCTTATTCAGAGACTCATACACTCTTTAATCCACAAAAATAATAAAAGACCTCCACTGACAACAAGATGTTTATTCTCAGGCCCAGACTATTTACAAGTTAATTCTATTTTGTATCTTAAAAGACTAAGCTTTAATGGATGAGAAACCATAAAATGTCATACTCACCTAAGCTATCACCTAGAAAAATCTATTTGAATTGAGCATTGAGTTTACAGATTTTAAAGTTATTTATATGCAAGCCACAGTGTGTAAGAGAAGGGGGGAGATAGAAGAAAGAAAGAAAGAAAGAAAGAAAGAAAGAAAGAAAGAAAGAAAGAAAGAAAGAAAGAAAGAAAGAAAGAAAGAAAGAAAGAAAGAAAGAAAGAAAGAAAGAAAGAAAGAAAGAAAGAAAGAAAGAAAGAAAGAAAGAAAGAAAGAAAGAAAGAAAGAAAGAAAGAGAGAAAGAGAGAAAGAAAGAAAGAAAGAGAGAGAGAGAGAAAAAGAAAGAAAAGAAAGAAAGAGAGAGAGAGAAAAGAAAGAAAGAGAAAGAAAGAAAGAGAAAGAAAGAAATTGGAAAGAAAGAAAGAAAAGAAAGAAAGAGAGAAATAAAGAAGGAAAGAAAGAAAAGAAAGAAAGGAGGTAAAGAGCCTAACATAGAGGCAGGCTAGGGGAAGTGGGAGGGAACTGGGACATTGGTGATGGGAAATGGGCACCGGTGGAGGGATTGGTGCTAGAACACTGTATGACTGAAACCCAAACATGAACATCTTTATAATTGTATATATCATGGTGGTATAATAAAATATTAAAAATAAAAAATAAATTAAAATATATAAAGTATATAGTGCAATGAATGAAACTGAAACCAAAGAAATTAATAAATTAATTAAATAGTATACACACAGATTAATCATTTCCAATGTATTTCTGCATTGCCTCCCTTCCTCCATATGTATATTGGGAATAAATGAGATATTGTTTCTATGCTTATCAATATTTTTTTTCTATTCTCTTTTATAGAGTCTTACGGAAAGAAATGAAAGTTGACCTCTTCCGTCACCAGTCACCGCTGTCTGGGATGGTCACAACTGTAAAACCCTACAACCCCTTTAACAGGAAACAGAAAGAAACTTTAGAATGCTTAAAAAGCACTCCTTCTTAGTAAGACTAAACAGTTGGTTCACAGAGGTGTGTGGGAAATGAAACCGGGCAATAAAAGAGCTGAGTATGGTCAAGCATGTACTTAGAGATTGGTGCTCTCTTCTGCTGGTGGTTAAATAATATTCTCTAGTTATACTAGAAAATATTAAAATGTAATTTAATATTTTAAGATATGAGCTATTTTTATGAGAACATACATCTCTTATTAGATATATTTTCTCAATTTTTTGTGATGTTATTGCTACTGCATAAGTAGTTATTTTTTATGTTTTTTGATTTTTTGTTTTAGTGTTCCTCTGGGAAAATATTTCACTATAATTACTTTCCAAACAAGTTCTATAGCACCTTGTAAACAGAGGCTATAAGTTCTGTATTCAAAGAGGTGTTTCAGGAGCAGCCTGATCTTCTTTTTTGCGAGGCAATTAAATCTATGTTTGTTTTGTCATCCAAAACTGATCTCAGTATCATCCACCGAGGGTGTGGGGGAACTAATATGCACTGGGGGGGGGTGGTAAATTATTTCTTTCTGTTTGTTTCTAGGGCCTTTCCTAGGCTCTATCATTAATATTCTATTTTCTATATTATTTTACTTTTGTGATATTTTTAGAATATTATATTTATATGCATACTTGCTATAATAAGCATATTATCTTGTCCACATAAATTCTCAAGTGATTTCTAGGAGAATCGCCCATAAAAATTTTATAAAATTCTCAAAGGTTCTCTATGTTTCTGTTATATAAAATAATAATCAAATCAACTAACCCTATGGCTGTCAGGACCCATCTTGTGGTCACAAGACCTAAGGTCTAATAAGTCCTTGACGTGGCACAGGTGCAGCCCCAGAGAAGGCTGTATGGAGCTCTAGAGCAGCTCCAGTGGGAACAAAGGCCAGGAAAGGAATTTCAAAGAAGTCCATCAACTACTCCCAGCTCTAGCTTCTTGGCAACTACCGTAGCAATGGACTGTTGGAAGTAGAATATGATTTCTATGAAAGGCAAGTTCCAGAAAGTTTTCTCTTCATTTTAACTTAAAATTTGCCAGATGGCTTAATGAATCTGACTTTTTTTTTTTTGCATAAATACAGCCAAATTGGAGAACTTTCCATTTGGGATACCCAGTTATTTACTGAGAGGTCCTGGGATTGGCTAAGGAGGCCTGGTGTCTTACGTTACTAAAGGTATTAGTGGTTTTTAACTGTCATATCTGGGTTACCCAGGCTCAGCCAGTGTGAAGAGGTGACTATCAGGTGAGCACAGTGAGCAGCAGATGACCTCCGGTCTCTCAGCTTCTGTAGTGCCCTGGCAGGAAGGAGCCCATGAATCCCCCTCTCCAGATTTGGGAGACACCCCAGTCTCCAGGACTTGAGGAGAGCAAGGCCCAGGCTACGGTCAGTCACTGCAGATCTGGGGCTTCCTTCTCAGCTCTGGAGGTTCTTGTTTTCTTTAGTAGAGATGGTTTCTGATTCTTCCTTGAGCTGAACTGCCTCTAGGTTTGTAGGGTACTTGCAACAAACACTTCCTGTCATTACACTACCTGCTCCCCTCTTCCCCCTTGGACTCAGTTTAAGCCTCTTCCCCTTGGACTCAGTTTCCTGAAATAGGGCTTAGGGGGTCACATAGCTGTCTTTGAGATTTCCTTTCTCTATTAGGAAGAGACCCTACAAAAAAAGGAAAGACTTCCTATCTGGAATTATGCAAACAACCATAATGCCACAAAGGATCAAAAATGTACTGAATGTGTCAAAGAGATAGAAAAGCAAATGTTTCACTTTGCTCACAAAGAGATAAAATCTACCCCTTTGCTGTCGGGTCAGATATCCAAAGAAGTGTTGGTAAAATATGTAGAAGTAGAAGACACAGTTTAACAATATATGTTCAATTAGTCACATGTTGAAAACCTTGATTTCCTGTAATGTTTTAAGTGCTCAGTTATCTAAGAGCATTGTAACATGGGTCTGAATTATCTGCCTAATATCTTTCCCATACCTTGCCAAACTATAGTATTAGAAACAATCCTGCAGATATAATTTAAAGATCTTATAACAATCCAGTTTGCCCATAGTTTCTTTCCTTAAAATAAGACCTCAAACCTTCTATATGTTCCTTTTCATCCTTTCTGTCCTGCAACTTTTTTATTCCGTTTCAGACAGCTTCACTTTACCAGGGTTCCTTTCTTTTTCCCAATGATATTTATCTTTCTACTTAAAATATAAATCTCCTCCCTTGTAGTCACATCACACAGATTTAATTTCCTTATCTTACTGAATTTAGTACAACCTGATATACCAAGAAATTTGGAATCAAGTTGCTAATCACTGTCTCATTCAGCATGACAAATTTGTGCTCTGCAGTACTTTATTATTAAAATGTTGTTGCAAACTTCTCTGATGTTAATGAATCTAGCCTTAGGCTCAGGTCGCAGAAATTAGACAGAAAGAATCAGCGAGAAAAAGTGCAGCAAGTAAGCAAGGCAGGAGTTTTTCTCTCCCAATCCAGATGAAAGGTCTTCTAAAGCCACAGTTAGGTTAGGTTCAGTGAGCAGTTGTGGTCTGGCTGAGGTCCAGGCATAACCTCCTAAAATGTTTGGGGTGCAGTGCAGAGGCAGTTGATGGATACAGAGACCATCAATCAAATGAGTCGCTGATGTATTTGAGAGATCATTGCCAGGGTATGGGGTGCCATCCCATCCTGCAAACTTGAAGGTATTAAAAGCTACTCACCATAGAAATTAAGGCAAGTAATGGAAGGTGACACTAGAGATGTTAGTCAGAAGGCATGAAAAGTCCCTCTGGAGAAGTTAGAAGGACCCTGAGAAAAACAATGCCAATATTTGTTTTAGTTTTCCTTTTTATAGGTTGCTGCTACTCAAAAAAAAAGAGAAAAATTAGGCTGTGGTTTCTAAATACTCCCCTTGCAGGGTGTTTGGGGAAGATCCTGGATGTCTCAAATATCCCTAGGAACTGCACTTAAGTTCCATTTTAGTGCAGGAGAAATTCAAGACACTTATTGTCTATTTGTTAATGAGTCAGCTACTGATAACAGAATGAAGGGTGGGGGGAAAAGGGGCTGGCGTGGATGTGGGGAAAAGGGGACACTCATCCACTGTTGGTGGGAATGCCAGCCGGTACAGCCTTTCTGGAAAACAATATGGACATGTCCTCCAAAGACTAGAAATTGAACTCCCATTTGACCCAGCCATACCACTCCTGGGAATCTACTCTGGGAAGCCAAAACTACGCAGCGGAAACGCCATCCCTACTTTTATGTTCATAGCAGCATTATTCACAAAAGCCAGAATCTGGAAACAACCAGAGTGCCCGAGAATCGATGACTGGATAAAGAAGCTTTGGTACAACTACACAATGGAATACTATGCAGCTGTTAGGAAAAATGAAGTTATAAAATTTGCCTATAAATGGATGGTCATGGAGAAGATTAAGTTGAGTTTAATTAGCCAGAAGGGGAGTGACAGATACAGAATGACTGCATTTATTTGCATGACATAAATATATATGTACATATTATGATACCAATATCCAAGGTCAAGTGAAACATGACCTTGTATCAGGAGGCCTTGTCAAAGGTGGAAATTCTCACAAACGTGAGGGAGTCAGAGGCTAGGTAAGACAGAAAATGGAACAGTGTGCTAACAATTGTCCAGGGTACTAATACCAACCTAGAACTGAGCATTAAATACAGGCAAAAAGATACACATGACAACCTTTTAATGTATGTTCTGTAATCCATAGTCTGAAAGGGAAGGAAAAGAGAAAGAGAGAGAGAGAGGGAAAGAAATAAAGAACCTGCCATGGAGGCGGGCTTGGGGAGGGGGAAGGGAACTGGGGACGTTGGTGGTGGGTGGGAGATGGGCACTGGTGAAGGGATGGGTGCTGGAACACTGTATGACCAAAACCCAAATATGAACTTTTAATTGTATATCTTTGTAATTCTATATCTCACAGTGGTATAATAAAATACTTTAAAAAATATACTACCCACAGTATGCTACCTGCACGGCTGAGCCTGGCAAGCTACCCGTGTCATATTTGATATGCCAAATACCAGTAGCAATTATAGACCTCATTCCCACGACCTGATGGAATGGTTTGAGGCTCTTTATGTTCCTGGAGCAAGCAGGTGCCCTTGGTTTTTACTTGCATGAGACAGGTCATATTGAGATATTACTGGTGCCTGCTCAAGCAAATCGATGATGAACGGGAAGACAGTGATACAGTGGATACAGTGAAAAAATATATCTAAAAAAAAAAGCTTCTGCTGCAAAGCTCACTTGGATTTTAGTGGTTTTTAACAATGCAGAATAGGGGTGAAAAATATTGACAATAACAGTAGTCAGCGTTTTAAATTATTTGTGGGTTTTTTTTAACTTTTTTGGGTCATACCCAGCAATGCTCAAGGGTTTCTCCTGGCTCTAATTCAGGAATTCCTCCTGGCAGTGCTCGGGCGACCATATGGGATGCCGGGGATCGGTCTGGCATGGGCCGGCTGCGCGCAAGGCAAACACCCTACCCACTGGGCTATCGCCCGCCCCCGTTTATAAATTATTTGGCCAGCCAATGGACACACATGTTATTATTAAGATACTTTTTGTTAACTTTGCCACGAAATCTCAAACCTAGTCTTGACATTTATCCACAAGGGAGAAATTCTTGTTGTTTTATGGTAATTTGTGTGCTTTAAACTCTTTAATATCTGTGTTACCCTAGACATCAGAATTCTATGGATAAAGCTTTTAGTGTGTTCTGGTTAATTCATAATGTGGAACAAACATTTTGCGCAGTACGTGTTTAATTTAAATTTAAAGATCTTGATAATTTTTTTGGGTCAAAGATCTTTTTATTTGGGTGGCTTTTAGGGTCACACCCAGCAAGTCTCAAGGGTTACTCCTGGTTCTGCACTCAGTAATAACTAGAGCTCATGTGACCATAAAAGGCGGGGAGAGAAGGGGGGAGGGAACTTCCATATGCAAGGCAAAAGCCCTACCTGCTGCACTGTCCCTCCAAAAATGTGTAAAGATCTTTAATTGTGAGCATTCTAAACCCTTTTACACATCAATAGAACTGGCTCTAGAAGACCTTTAATCTGGATTGGGAAATAAAAACTTCTGCTTTGCTTTTTTTTTCCCTGATTCTTTCCACTGGTCTTATTTTGCTCAGACCTGGTCCTAGAGGCTAGTGACATTAGCATCCCAATTCCCTCCTGCTGAACTCTAGCAAAGTCTTTAGCTGGACAGAGAGCAGAGATGCAGGGGAGGGTGGTTAAACTTACAGTTTAGTCCTATGGAATGTTAAAGTTCTTAAATATTAGTGGGTTTTTCATGTGTCTATCTCACAATGGTAGGTGGCACAAGGGACATTCACGGGAGACCACACATTCACAGAGACCACACACTCACGCATATTCCACTTCTCAGAGATGCTAACTTCACTAGAGATTTTCCTCATTCCTCTTGAATTTCTTCTCTGCATCATCTTCCCCTTCATGTTCTCCACTCATTGATATTGGTGGTAATAACAATATACAAGAATATTACATATTCCATCCATTTTCCCATTTAGATATTTCTTTATTTTTCAATCAGCTGCTCATGTGAATGAAAATAAAATCACTTGATCACTTGACATCCCATATTCATCTATTTGCTCAAGCAGGTGCCAGTAATATTTCCATTTGACCCTATCACGTGCCAGTATAGCCCAATGGTATCTGGTTGCTTCAGGAATACAAAGAGCCTCAACCCGTTCGTTCAGGGTCTTGACAAAGAAGTCTGACCATCTTGTAGGTGGGCGGCCACGTGATCTTTTGACATCCTGTGGGATCCAGTCGGTAAGGGTCTAGTCCAGCGGTCGTCTTAAATCGCATTATATGTCCCGCCCATCAGATTTTCTATGCCTTGGCAAACGAGACAGCATCCCTGACTCTAGAACAGCGATGGAGGTCAGAGCTCTGGATGCCTTCTTTGACTTGAGTGAGGTGTGATATTCCAAGCATAGCTCTTTCTATTCCTCTTTGGGAGACCCGAATAGCATTCTCATCTGCTTTCGTAGGGCCCAGGTCTCTGAGGCGTATGTTAATGCAGGGAGAACTGTGGTGTTGAAGAGATGTGCCCGGAGCCGGAGATTCTTTGTCCTTTTAGCTATTTCTTCGATGCTTTTGAAGGCATTCCATGCTGCTCTTTTCCTCCCGTGCAGCTCAAGTTTTGTCGTTCATCATGTTGATTTCTCGACCTAGGTACACATAGCTGCTGCATTCAGAGATGTTTGTTCTATTGAGAGTGAATGGGACCTCTGGAACTAGTTCATTTTTCATGAACACAGTTTTGCTGAGATTCAGCTGTAGACCTATCTTTCCACATTCTCTGTCCACATCAGCCAGCATTTGTGCTGCTTGGCTAATGTTTGGTTAGAACGATGTCATCAGCGAAGTGGAGGTGGTGTAGTTGCAGACCATCTATCTTCACTCCCATTCCTTCCCATTCTAATTGTCTCATGAAGTTCTTGAAGGTGGCACTGAAGAGTTTGGTGAAATGGTATCACCCCTAATGAACCCCTCTTTGACATCGATGATCTCTTCTTTGTAGAATGGTGAGATCCTGGTTGTGAAGCCGTAATACAGCTCATGAAGAATCTTGATGTATTGGGTTTGAAACGCCCTTTTTTGGCTAGGGCGTTCATTGCCAAAGTCATAAATTTCTCCCTTTTTGAAGAGAACTGTCTTGCTGGTTTTCCACTGGGAGGACACCTTTGCTTTCAACAGATAGAGTGTGAAGAGCCAAGCCAGTGTACTGATGAGTACTAAAGGCAGATTCTTCAGGTGTTTGGGTCTGACTTTGTTGGGCCTGGGGCTGTTCCTTCTTTACTGATGGAATGACATGTTGGATTTCAGAAGGAAGAATGTTGGGAACGACATATCCATCCTGCTGAATTTGGTCTTTGGGCAGGTAGACATGCCTATCAAACAGATCTGAGTAGCAGTCATGGATAATCTTCTCCATTGTCTTTCTTGAAGATGTGATAGATCATCAGGACGTTGAAGGGCAGTCATCTTGGTCTTATAGTTGGCGAAGGACAGGCGGGTGTTAGGGAAAGCTTTTCCTGGCTTCTGCTGCATTTTCTAGTATTTCTGCTCTTCTCTCTTTGAGGTCTTCCTTTATCACTTCTCTGCACTGCTTTGCAAGCTTGGATGCTAGCATTTGGTTCACTGAGGCTCGTGACCAAATGCTAACAAATAAAATGCTCAATGTTATTCAAAAATGAATGAGTATGCTTCTCTCATACGCAGATACACCCGGCAGAGCAGATACCAGCTTTCCCCGTTGTGCATAGCTACTGCATGGCAGTGCAATTTATCTCCAAATTATCATGAATATTCTACCCACCCCTCTGAGAGAGCCCCACAAGCTACTGAGTGTATAGAGCCTGCAGCAGAGCCCGGCAAGCTGTAAGATGCGTATTTGATATGCCAAAACCAGTAACAAAAATGTTTATTTTCCTGACCCCAAAAGAGCTCTTAATACTGCTGCAGTGCCTGATAAAATTTCACCGCCAACCTAGGCTGCCAAAACGAAGAATAACTAAAATGACTGCCTGTAATTTGAATGCACAAATGCTGGTATTGGAAGCATATATTGAGGATCTGATGGTATAAGCACAAAAGATCAAATATGACATCATTGGTGTGAGATGAGAAGATGTCAGTCGCATCACACTGTATTTGACACCGGAGAAGAATTGTTCCTTGGAACATGCGACGAAAGAGGCGTCGGTGGCATTGGTATCCTTGTCAACATGAAACTGGCCATCAACATTGATTTATTTGAAAGCCTAACAAACTGGATGGATGATTATACTTGAAGAGATGTGGCCCACTGCCAGCAATTTCTATCTTCATTGTCTAAGCACCAACATCCACATATAAGGAAGATGAGATTGAGGAACTGGAGGAGTTCTATAAAAAAGATCACACCTTCTACAAGATCATAGTCGGTGATTTTAATGCCAAGATAGGACTGAGAAGATCAGCTGAAGAAATCCACATTGGGACCCATGGCCTAGAATGGAATGAACAGAGTGAGAGACTATCCGAGTTCATCATGTCCACCAAGACCATTCATGGGAACTCACAGTTCCAGAAGGCTGAAGTGAAACGTTGGACATGGGAATCTCCTGGTGGACAGTTCCACAATGAAATTGACCACATCATCTTCAATTGACGGATTTGCTTGACCGATGTTGCTGTCGTCCCTGAAAATTCCAAACAGGATCGGACCACCGTCTCCTTCATGAAAAATTCTACTTCACACAACGAGGATAAAAGGCAGCAAAGTTCAAGAGAACTCCCAGAATGGGAAGATACCATCACAGATGACATCGATAAAGAATACAACTGACTGGTTCAACACCTCCATGATTGTGCAAAAAATGCCGAGAGAGAAAGACACAAAAGAATGCCTGTCTTCAGAAACTCTTGAGCTCATTAGCCAATGTGGCAAGGCGCGAGCCTCAGGAGACCAAATGCTAATGTCCAAGCTTTCAAAGCAGTGCAGAGAAGCGATAAAAGAAGACCTCAAAGAGAGAAGAGCAGAAATACTGGAAAATGCAGCAGAAGCCGTGAAAAACATTCACAACGCCTGCCTGTCCTTTGTCAACTATAAGACCAAGATGACTGCCCTCCAATGCCCTGATGATTCTATCACATCTTCCAGAAAGGAAATGGAGAATATTATCTATGACTTCTACTCAGATCTCTTTGATAGCCATATCTACCTGCCCACATACCAAATTCCACAGGATGGATATGTCATTCCCAACATTCTCCCTTCTGAAATCCAACATGTCATTCCGTCAGTAAAGAAGGGAAAAGCACCAGGCCCAGACAAAGTCAGACCCGAACACCTGAAGAATCTGTCATCAGTATTTATCAATACAAGAGCTTGGCTCTTCACACGCCACCTGTCTGAATGCAAGGTGCCCTCCCAATGGAAAACCAGCAAGACAGTTCTACTGTTCAAGAAGGGAGACATTCACGACATTGGCAACTATCCCCCATCTGCCTGTAGTCCATGATATACAAGCTGTTCACTCGAGTCATCCAATGGAAATGTTACTGGTACCCACTTGAGCAAATCGATGAATAACGGGATTCAAATGATCAAGTGATCAAGTGATGCTTCTTTGCAAAGATGTATCTAAACATCTTCAAAGGTGGAAATTCATCTTTCCATGGAACTCTTGGGAGAAAAGGAGGAGTTCCAAGTGTTGCAGTATACACTACTGCCCAGAGCCTCTGCATCTGACATGGAGTTGCCTCCTGTAGGTCACTTTGTAGATAGGAGGAGGACAATTTGAATGTGGCAGTTCGTCTGATCATGTATTCTATACTGGATGGTATAAATATTCCCTCATGCTGCCACAATCACCGTGGAGCTAGCTAGATCTTACCAGTGTATTTGCCTGGCCACATTGGATCTCTATTATTTAGACCAGAGAGAAATGCTGTTTGCCTCCAAGCAAGCAAGCATGGCTCTCCTAATAACTCAAAGGCTAACATATAGAACAACCATAAAGTAAAGATGAGACTCTTGTGAAGGCTTGGAGAAATATGTAACTGGCTAATAGAACATTCTTTGGTACAGTTGCATGCCTTTGTACTCTTAGATACAGTTCATCTCAGAAGCCCCTCCTTCACTGCAGGCACACTTCCAAGGCTGATCTTGGCTTGGGAACATTACCATCTCAAAAGGCCTAGGTGAGGTCCTGGGAGAAATTACCTGAGGGATTTGACCCTAACTGCTCTCCATTGGAGTGGGCAATCTGAGTTGCAAGGATATAAAAACTAGCCTGCTTTCTTTCTGGGTCCCTTTTTATTGGTGTTCCCCTGCTTGGTTCTTTGCTGTCTTTTTCTGTAGGGCCTTAATATGTGGTAGTAGCCATCTTGGCCTACACATGGCTGAAGTCAAGCTGGGAACCCTAAGTTCGGGGTTTTCCTATTGCTGATTTGTATGCCAGAACTTGTGTGAGTAAAACATTTTGAAACTTTGCTGGATTCTCATGTCTTTCTCTGTCAGCTGGCCACCGATCCCCTGGGGCAAAAGGAGATCCCTGACCCTGCTCCCAGATTTTGTGTGGGGCACATCAGCCTTTCCCCCACACTAGGTATAAGCTCAGGCTTCAATGATAGTCTTAAGGGGGTCCAAGTTTCAGCTCCCTCAAGTTACAGACAAGCTGAACCCCTTCTTAAAGTTACAAGTTCTGAGAACCAAATAAGATTTGCCCAATTAAATTAGGAATGATTCATAGATTATGATCAAGAATAAATTATAATAAGAATTTAATTGTCTCCAGTAACATGTGAAGATGTCTGTACTTCCTGGTGTGTGCGATCAGACAGTCAGAGACACATGCCTGCAGAAGGAAGCCTACAGACAGCATTAGCAACAAGAAGAAAATAAGGGCAGCCCATAAAGTCGTAAAAACTTATTGTGTTAGATAGAGACCAAGAAGGGCAATGCACATTAAACTCTTAACTCAGACAAGCACAAATGAAATCCTTAGTAGTGTAGTAAACAGTGATTATTCAAATCATGACATTCTTCAAAATTTGCTAACATTTGAATATATACTATTTCTTATTCTAAGATATATATTCTTTATATACATACCTACACAAATATTCTAATGCATAATCCAGAGGAGCCAATTACATGTTTATACATTTATATACATCTCCTGACTGGATTTACTCAAATAATATTATACCTGAAAATGGGATTTGTCGGGATGCCACCAGGGTCCCCGACAGTACCGGGAAGTGAGTTTCCTTCTACCTCCAAAGTTGGTGGGGAATGAATGAAAACTCAGGAATCTGGCAAGGTTTTAAATGCTTTACTTATTACAGGTTCATGCATACAAATTAGCAATAAGAAAAACACTGCGCTTAGGATTTCCAGCTAGAACCCCAGATACGTGTAGGTCAAGATGGCGGCCACCACGTGTAAAAGGCCCTGTAAAGAGGAGACAAAGAAGACTCCCAAGAATAGTGCAAGCCCCAAAAAGAGAGCCCAAAGAAAGAAGAGAGAACAAGAGAGAAAGCAGACTAGTTTATACCCCTGCAACTCAGACCTCCCACTATTATGGGAAGCAGGGAGGGTCAAATGCCCTCAGGTAATTTCTCCCAGCACCTTACCTAGGTCCTTTTATATGCTAATGTTTTGAGCCAAGATCTGCCTGGAAATGCCTTTATAGGGTAGAGAAGGGGTTTTTGAAATGGCAAGGCTCTGTACCAAAGACTATACTAATGCCAGTTAAATATTTCTTCAAGGCTTCACAAGAGTCTCCTTTACTTCACGGTAGTTTTGTATTTTAGTTGCCTTTGAGTTATCAGGGAGCCATGCTTGCTTGCTTGGAGGCAAACAGCATTTCTCTCTGGTCTAATTAGTTAGAGATCCAACGTGGCCAGGCAAATGTGCTGGTAAGATCTTGCTAGTCCCGCGATGACTGTGGTAGCATGCAAGAATATTTATACCAGCCAGTACAGAATACATGGTCAGATAAACTGCCACATTTAAACTACTCCCTATCTACGAAGTGATCTGCAGGAGGCAATCCAGGGCAGATGCAGAGGCTTTTAGGTGTCCTGCAACTGGGATTGCTTAATTTTGTTTCAGAAGGAATGACAATCAATAGTCATTAGGGAGCAGAGCATCGGTAGGAACACAGAGCATTCAGTAGGGACAAGTTTATAAACTTGCATTAAAAGACAAATGTTCTGGGGCTGGAATGATAGTACAGTAGTGATCCCTGGCATCCCATATGGTCCCTTGAGCACTGCCAGGAGTAATTTCTGAATACAGAGCTAGGAGTAACCCTGAGCATAGCCAGGTGTGACCCCGCCCCCCCAAGACAAATAGATAAATAAATAAAGTTTTTAAAAAGACAAATATTCTGATCTCAAGAGGAAGGTTTTCAGGGATTTGGGGGGTGAGATTTTGTATCACAATTAATTCTTTATGCATTCTATATGAATGATATTTAGACATTACTGTGGTTTATTTTATGCACTTTTATTATGCCAAGTTTTGAATATCCTCAATTACCACCATAAAAACAGTTTCTTTCTATCTCTCTCTGTCGTTTCCCACACATCCATAAAAGTTGACAATTGAAGATAATTTCTGACATTTTTGTCATACCTGCTGATGACAAGCACACAGGCAAAGGGATGATTTCCTTATGCCAACCCAGGCATATCAACCACCCCAAGTGGGGCTTCTAGGGAAAATCTTACTGCTTCTACCTTATAATTTGTGAACTTAAAAACCTTTACTTCCCTGTTACCACACTTTGGGAATAAATTCCTAATGTATAAAGTCTCTGGCCCGCCACCCCAGCAGAGCCGCAAAACAAGCCAGATGACCCCCACACTCCATCGGGCCGCCATCCGGACTTCCCTCTCGTCAGAACTCCACCCAGCGACAGCCTATCACAGCCCATCTCATCTAGTTCTACCCTGCAGCAGTTTTTTTTTTCAATCCAGCCCAGGTATGCTGAACCAGAGACTTACAGACATGGGGCAGAGCTGCTACTGGCTCTCCCTATGCCCAGCCGCTCACGAGGCACCCAGGAAGGATGGCGGGTTCTAGCCCTCGCCCGCCACCCCCAGCAGAGCCGCACAACAAGCCAGATGACCCCCCACTCCATCGGGCCACCATTTTCCACATCCAGACTTCCCTCTTGTCAGAACTCCACCCAGTGACAGCCTATCACAGCCCCGTCTTGCTGGCCGCTGGCCACACGGTTCATCTATAAATACTATATTTAGAGGTGACTACAAAGGGTATACCACCTGCATGGCAAGCCTGGCAAGCTGCCCTGTTTTATTTGATATGCCAAATACCAGTAACAATTATATTAGTTTTTCCCATGACCTAATATAATGGTTTGAGGCTCTTTATGTTCCTGGAGTGAATAGATGCCCTTGGGCTCTACTAGCATGAGACAGGACATATGGAGATATTTACTGGTGCTCGCTCTAGCAAATAGATGATCAACGGGAGGATAGTGATAGTGATAGTGAATGTATAAAGTCTATTTTTCTACTTTCTATTTAGCATACCGTGTGTGTGTGTGTGTGTGTGTTCTGACCTTAAGACACAGAGGAGAGGAGTTACCACCATGCTCAAGAAAAACAAGAATCTGAAGAGGCACAGGAAGCCAGTAACAGAACTGCCAAAATTGTAGGGATTTGGGTGGAGTATTTATTCTTAGGCTCTTACCTGAAGATTGAGGTTCAAAGGCTCAAAGTGGAGCCTGGTGCCTACTACCCTTCTGGGCACCAGGCACTACTGTGAATTTCCAGGCAGACTTCTGTGGGCATAAGACACACAAAGCAAAAGTCGAGGAGGAACTTATTCTAACTATTTTGGGTAGATGAATCACACTAACCGCGTGGTCTTGTATATACAGATCAGCAATTTCACCTTAAATTAACATGCTGGGTAAATAGTCCCCCAAACTAAAAGATTTAGAATTATATTCTCTAAATTCAACTAACTACATAATATAAAAGTAAGTGACCTGGGCTGTTCCTAAAAGTTATATTTGTTGCCAGATGCTCTGTGAACCTGTATGGATATGTCTGGAAGACACAGACTCAGTCCCTGGGATTACTCCTCCCAGGGAAGATGTTCATGGTCACATCCTAAGATCATGTCCTAAGAGCAAGTTTGTCTCCTGGAGCAATTGGTGTCTCTGAGGCTGGTATTGTTCATCCATGCAGCTTTCCCCCACTCAACCCTTATTCTGACAGCTAAATACTTATTCAACGTATAAAAAGCTCAAATAAATCACCCGAAATACAAGCTGGAACTTAAATGTACATAAAGTACTCTAGCTTATCAAAAGATGAATCTAGGATCATTCGATTCATTGTATGTATAAGACTCTTTGTTAATGGCTTTGTATATCATGGTACCTAAACACAAATAAAATAAAAATGAAAAACACATACAAATTTAAATAAATAAAATGCAAATAAATTTTAAATAAATAAAAGATAAATAAAAATAAAAATTAAGAAGAAAAAAAGAAAGGAAAAGAAAGGTGGAAAAAAATGAATCTGAAACCCTATACTGATTCTGGAAAATATTGGGCCAAGACTGACTTTTCTACTTGAACTTAACAAATATCTTTGACTTTCTCTATCCTTTAGGAAAAGACTCAAAGTTCCTAATTTACTCATCAAACTAGGGTCAAGAGCATGCATTTTAGGTTATCTACTTTCTCAGTTTTGCTGTATAAAAGAATATGTCTCAGCTGCCATCTAGTAAAGGTCGCAGAAATATTAATATACTTCTAAAACAAGAGGACCAAAGGATTGGCTTTCAACGTAAGTTAAAAGCATGGTGATGCAAATTATAGAAAACCAGTGGCCTGTATCTCTCCAAGAATTAAAATAAATTTACATGTTGAGAAATAAAAGGACCTCTCAGGAGTTGATCCTAGTACAAGACAATCAAATGCACAAAAAATAGTAAGGACCTGATCTTTCAAAGAGATATTTAGAAAAGATGATAGGGATGGGGTAATGACAGAAGGACAGTGGCAAGGTGTGTCTTTCAAGCCAGGGGTTTAGAAACTGAACCTCATTCAACACTCCAGGGACAAATTAAACTCCTCCTTTCTGAGGGAGCCTGCAAGGAGGAAACCCCCATTGGGTAACTAGTGGGCTAATTGGATTAGAACATTCCTTCCTTCTCTTGTTCTGGGCTGGGGCAACAGCCTGACTTAAAACAAGTCTTAGAATGAGATAACCTTCAATAGACACAAATGGATCCTTCATTTCATGTCACAGAGATCAGATAAGTGCTGCATAAGGTGGCTCCAATCCTTGTGTCACCCTGTTTATTTGTTTATTTGTTAATTTTTGACCACAACCAGTGGTGCTCGGAAGTTTCGCTTGGTAGTGCCCCGGGACCATATGGGATGCTTGGGATCAAACCCAGGTCAGCCTTGTATAAGGCAAATGCTCTATCTGCTGTACTGTTTGTCTAGAATAATCATTCCATTTAAAACCAGAGATTGATAAAGCCAATATAGAGACCGTGCTATGCCCATTTGTGTGTCAACTTCTCATGGAAGCTAAACATCAACCATCCACATAACCATATTAGATTCTGACTGCCACTGTAGGATATCTAGGCTCAGGCATGAGGACAACCATTCTTTTGTGATGAGAATTCTGGTGCTTCTGCAAAATAACAGGACACTCACATCTATCTTCTTCTGCTTAAAAGGCACAGTTAGCTAAAGTGGGGGAGGGAGGTGTTTATGTTGGCTGTGGTTTTATTATCATTCTCTTGAATTTTATTTTTATGGTTTATTCTTCAGGGGTTCTTGGAGTTTCAGGTGTCTGAAATGAGGTGATATTCCTCAGAACATCTTATCCATCTTAAGTCATGTGAAAAAGAAAGAATGAACACAGAACTCTAACTCCATTACAAAAGCCAAATCAAAATAGATTAATTAGTCTAAATTAATAAAATAGTCCCTTTATCCTCTTGTGCAGGGCTTGTGTAGAGTCTTTCCATCAAAAGCTCCTCATGTGAATGAACTACTTATGTTCAGTTCTTGCCTGAGAAGAACACAGATAGTTCTAAAATTGAAGGGTAAAGGTGAGAAGCAGAGATTAGGGGTTCACAGGGTGAAGTTAAGGTGAAACCATTCTGCCTATTGAGGGAAGCTCAATTTCAGACATTGCCAAGAAGAACTCTCCTGAGGCAGGTTATTGAATGAGGGACAAAAATATATTGGTTTATTCTTGTTCAAAACTTTCTCCTAATGCTTAATTTTAGATTTATAACTTAACAAAATGTCCAAAAAATCATATATATGAAATATATATCATATATCTCATATATGTGTTATGTATGCTATATATCATATATAATAGTAGGATATATATACCATATACATATATATCATATAACCCTTGCATTTATATCATACATCATATTTGTTATATATAATAAAATATATAATATATGATATATATCACATATATATAAAACTTGAAACCTATAATATAATCTTTGGAAGGAAGGGTGTTATATGTTCCATGAAGCCAAATCCTAAAACCACTCTTCAGGCTCATGTCACTACAGAAATCAGCATAACTAAAGAGGTGAAGGGCCTAATATAAAAAAACTACAAAAGAAGTGAAAGAGGGTGTAAGTAAATGGAAACACATCCCCTGCTCATTGATTGGGAAGATTAACATCATCAAAATGGCAATACTCCCTCAAACAATCTATAGATTCAAAGCAATCCCTGAAAAGATACCCATGCTACTTTTCAAAGAAAATGGTCAAACTTCTGTAATTTATAAGGAACAATACTCTGCCTCCACAACCCAAATAACCAAAGCAATCCTTGGGGGAAAATAAGATATGAGGCATCATTTTTTTTTACAATTACAAAGTTGTTCATGTTTGGGGGGTTTCGGTTACACGGTGTTCCACCACCCATCCCTCCACCAGTGCCCACTTCCCACCACCAATATCCCCCGATTTCCTCCCCCTCCCATAGCCTGCCTCTATGGCAGGTTCTTTATCTCTTTCTCTCTTTCTCCCTCTCTCTCTCTCTCTCTATCTCTTCCTTCTCTTACATATTGTAGATTGTAACACATACACTTAGAGGTTATCATGTGTATCTTTTCCCTGTGCTCCGAATGCTCGGTTCTAGGTATTAGTCCTTTCGACAATTATTAGCACATTGTTCCCTTCTCTGTCTTACCTAACCTCTGATTCCCACATGTTTGTGGTAGTTTCCACCCTTGACAACACCTTCTAATCCACGTTTCACCTCACCTTGGATTTTGGTATCATAATATGTATGTGTAGATAGATAGATGATAGATAGATGATAGATAGATGATAGATGATAGATAGATAGATAGATAGATGACAGACAGACAGACAGACAGACAGACAGACAGACAGACAGACAGACAGACAGACAGACAGACAGACAGACAGACAGACAGACAGAGACAGAGATAGATAGATAGATAGATAGATAGATAGATAGATAGATAGATAGATAGATAGATAGATAGATAGATAGATAGATAGATAGATAGATAGATAGATAGATAGATAGATAGATAGATAGATTTGTGTAATGCAAATAAATGCAGTCATTCTATATCTGTTTTTTCCTTCTGGCTAATTGCACTCAGCATGATACTCTTTATGCCCATCCATTTATAGGCAAATTTTATAACTTCATTTTTCCTAACAGCTGCATAGTATTCCATTGTGTAGATGTACCAAAGTTTCTTTATCCAGTCATCAGTTCTCAGGCATACTGGTTGTTTCCAGATTCTGGCTATTATGAATAGTGCTGCTATGAAAATAAAAGTGCAGACGGTGTTTCTGCTTTGTGTTTTTGGCTTCCCAGGGTATATCCCCAGGAGTGGTATGGCTGGGTCAAATGGGAGCTCAATTTATAGTCTTTGGAGGAATGTCCATATTGGTTTCCAGAAAGGCTGTACCAGTTGACATTCCCACCAACGATGGATGAGAGTCCCCTTTTCCTGCATCGATGTCAGCACTTGTTGTTCTTACCCTTTTGGATATGCGCAAGTCTCTGTGGTGTGGGATAATATCTCATTGTTGTTTTTATTTGCACCATTCTGATGATTAGTGATGATGAGCATTTTTATATGCCTTTTGGCCATTCTAATTTCTTCCTTGTTGAACTTTCTGTTCATTTCTTCTCCCCATTTTTTGATGGGGTTGGTTGTTTCCTTCTTGTAAAGTTCTACCATGCCTGATATATCCTGGATATTAACCTCTTATCAGATGGGTATTGGGTGAATATTCTTCCCATTCTGTGGACTGTCTTTGTATCTTGAGGCATCATTTTTCACCACCTTCAAGACCATCTTCAGTCTGCCTCAACAATAGATGCTTTTCTTCTCTTTCGGTCTCTGTCTCTCTGTCTCTTTCTCTCACTCAATCTCTTTCCTTTTTGGGTATTATGGTCTGCAGTACAGGTACTGAGAGGATATCATGTATGTTTCTCCCTCTACCTCTTTTCAGCACTTAGCTCTTGTCCAGAGTGATCATTTCCAACTGCGATTGTCATAGTGGTCCCTTCTCTGTCCTAACTTCCCTCTCTGTCCTGCCACTTGTGATAAGTTTCCAACCATTGGCCAATCTTCCTGGCCCTCATTTCTATTGTCTTTGTTGTACTAGAGAGAGACAGACATAGAATGATTGCACTCATTTGTAGGATGCCCCATACTTTTTAATAGTGAATTCTCTGGGAAGATAGACAAGATAGAAATTTGCTGGCATTATAATTTAGGCAATGTGGTTGTATAAATAAACAAACTTTAATGAAAGCAGTTAACTTTTCCTGAGCTAATCAAAAACGTCCTGTGTCATAAAAGAAAAATACCTTCAGAAGGAGCAAAGATATTTCTGCTGGAGAAAGAAATATCTTTGTAGTTAGCAAATATTTTTGCTAACTACACAGAGAAAGTGTTTGGAATTATTGAAGTAGGCCAAGTGCTCAGAAACAGATTCACCACTTTGTGGATGCAGCTAACCAGGCCCTTGAAATCCAAGATCACAGAAGCAGACAGGGCTCACTGCAGTAACCACTTGAGTGGATAGTTCTGGCTTCTCTGATTGAGACCACCATTGTGAATCGGCACCTAGAGAAACCCACTATTCCTTGCAGCATTTACACAGATGGTGCCTTGTATGTCCCTGAAAAGTAAAACAGAGTCAGCTTCAGAAATGATTGCTGGACAATTACCTGGCACAATACTATGTCCTTTTTTCAAGAAAAGCTTTATTGTGAGGGTAGAGTTCAGCTAACAACTTGAAGTGCCCACACTGTGTGGCCTGTGTTTGTCTATTATCTATAATACATTTGGTACCATTAGTGCCAGGGACTCAAGAAAGCATAAATACATTATATTTGTGTTGAAATGGAGGTAAAGTAATTTTAAAAATGAGAATTCATTGTTCCTAGTTCTCACTCAAGACTAGAAAAATTCCAATTCTTCACACTCACCAGTCAAAAATCATTTTTGAAACTCCTATTACTGTCAACATTTATATAAAATATGGAGAATATCACTTGATCACTTGACATCCCATTATTCATCGATTTGCTCGAGCGGGCGCCAGTAATATTTCCATTTGACCCTATCACATGCCAGTGTAGCCCAACGGCATCTGGTTGCTTCAGGAATACAAAGAGACTCAAACTGTCATTCAGGGTCTTGATGAAGAAGTCTCTGACCATCTTGTAGGTGGGCGGCCATGTGATCTTTGACATCCAGTGGGATCCAGTAGGTACCAGCTCTAGTCCAGCAGTCATCTCCAAATCTCATTACATGTCCAGCCCATCTGATTTTCAATGCCTTGGCAAATGAGACAGCATCCCTGACTCTGGAACAGCGACTCTTTCTTTACCATCTTTACCACGACCATGTTCGCTCCGCTCACCAAGGACTACCAGTGGGAGACCGGGGCACAGGCCATGTGTCTTCCGGCTACATGAAGCGGCTGAAGGGTATGATGACCTGCTTGTCAGGGCAGAGAGCGATATCACACTCAGAGATGCTCAGGAGTTACCCCTGGCTCTCACACTTAGGAATTACTCCTGGCAGTGCTCAGCCCAGCAAGCTACTAAGAGTATACTGCCTGCACGGCAGAGCCTGGCAAGCTGTCCTATGCGTATTCAATATGCTAAAACCAGCAATAAAAAATGTTCATCTTCCTGATCCTGAAAGAGCCCTTAATATGGCAGCACTAAGGAGGACGAACAAGGAGGGCCTGATAAAATTTCAGGGCCTACTAAGCTGCCAAAACGAAGAAGGACTAAAATGACTGTCTGTACTTTCAATGCACGATACACTGGCAGCAGAAGTATATATCGAGGACCTGATGGTGCAAGCGCAAAAGATCATGGAGAATATCATGAAAAATAAAACAGACATCCTGCTCTCTGAGAGTTCTTGGAAGAACAGGGAAAATGGACACACAGCTGGTAGTGAAGTAAGCCAAATCCTATCACTTGTATCACTTGTTTTCCCGATCATTGATTTGCTCAAGTGGGCACCAGTAACATCTCCATATGTCCCTGTAGCCCAAGGGCATCTGCTTATCCAGGAGCATGAAGAGCCTCAAACCATTCGGTTCAGGTCATGGGAATGAGGTTCGTAATTGTTACTGGTTTTTGGCATATCAAATACAACACTGGTAGCTTGCCAGGCTCTACTGAAGCCAAATTCTATAGCTTCCAAAAAAAAAATCTTAATTGGGCAAACACCTGCTTACCCGATGTCGAAGCCTGATGTTCCACTCCTACTTACAAAAGCTTAATAGTTTGTGCTGGAAATTTGTTCCATTTTACAGGTTCAAGACTGAGACTTAGAGAAGTAAGGCAATGTGGAGAAAATAATTGCAGTGTGGGGATTGTATTTTTGTGTCTCAGTCCTTTCCTTTGTAACAACAGGGGGGAAAGCAAAACCATAGATTAAAGCTCAAAATCTGATTAGCAAAAGGTTGGAGGACCAGAAAGGAAGGAGACTGAGGAGATAGGATGGGATGTTGCTGCTCTGAGGCCTTGAGAGTCAAGCCATGCATTTTCTATTATGCCCAGAGATCATGCAGCTTTCCTTGAGGTTCCATGGGGATTTTTTTTTCTTTAGCCTGAGAGTTAATTAAACTAATGTGCTGGCCATACAATTATATTCCCTGAGTGCTTTCACACTTGGCTGAATTTAACAACAGCTGATTAACAATTCACTATGCACAGTGCCAAGACAGTCCAGCTCTGCAGGGAACGCCGTTGTCTTTCCCTTCACTTAAGAGGGCAGCAGAGCTCCCGAGGCACCCTAAAAGGCCAGCATGCACTTGTAGGTCTTGGTCATTTCTAGTTCTGTAGGAACCAAAAGATGCCCCCCCAGGGAGGTGCCATCATGCCAGACCAAGCTACTGCATTAGTTAC